>VMKM01001540.1:0-132496 GCA_008360985.2 Macquaria ambigua | reverse complement strand
TCTTGTCTAGATCGTCTCTGGTCCGGCTGAGCTCTGCCTCCATGTAGTGACGGCTGCCGTCAAACTCCGCCTCCATGGCCTCCATCTTGTGGGTGGAGAGAGAGAGGTGGCGCTGCAGGTCCTCATTCTGCTGCTGAAGGATTCTGGGAAATGGGAGGAGAGGTCAGAGGTTACAACAGTCAGGAGATCTGTTAGTTTTGTTTCAATAATCTGATAAATAAAATAAAATAATATCAATAATATCATATACAGTATATTATTCTGCATAATGAGTACTTTTACTTCTGGTACTTTAAGTATTATTTTGTTTCTGATAATACTTTTGTTCTTTTATTTTAAAAAAGTAAAATTTTGAATGCAGTACTTTTACTTGTAACAGAGTATTTCTACACTGTGGTATTACTACTTTTACTTCCTTGTTGTTTTATTGTTTACTGTGTGGCCCTGGGAAGGAATAATGAGAAATCTTACTTAAATAAAAGTAGCAATACCACCATTTTGAAATACTCCATTACAAGTAAAAGTACAGAAGTGTGACATCGGTCAGGGAAAAACAGAAAGATGGAAAACGTGGAAACAGAGTCTCACCTGATCCTGTCAGAGTCTGATAAAGCTTCCTGAAACAGAAGAAACACCGTCAGATCAAACCAGAAACACTGTCAGAACAAACAGGAAACACCGTCAGAACAAACAGGAAACACTGTCAGAACAAACAGGAAACACAGTCAGATCAAACAGGAAACAACGTCAGAACAAACAGAAGAAACACAGTCAGAACAAACAGGAAACACAGTCAGAACAAACAGGAAACAACGTCAGAACAAACAGAAGAAACACAGTCAGAACAAACAGGAAACACAGTCAGATCAAACAGGAAACAACGTCAGAACAAACAGAAGAAACAACGTCAGAACAAACAGGAAACACAGTCAGAACAAACAGGAAACACAGTCAGAACAAACAGGAAACACCATCAGGAAACACCGTCAGAACAAACAGGAAACACCGTCAGAACAAACAGAAGAAACAACGTCAGAACAAACAGGAAACACAGTCAGAACAAACAGGAAACACAGTCAGAACAAACAGGAAACACCATCAGGAAACACCGTCAGAACAAACAGGAAACACCGTCAGAACAAACAGAAGAAACAACGTCAGAACAAACAGGAAACACAGTCAGAACAAACAGGAAACACAGTCAGAACAAACAGGAAACACCATCAGGAAACACCGTCAGAACAAACAGGAAACACCGTCAGAACAAACAGAAGAAACAACGTCAGAACAAACAGGAAACACAGTCAGAACAAACAGGAAACACAGTCAGAACAAACAGGAAACACCATCAGGAAACACCGTCAGAACAAACAGGAAACACCGTCAGAACAAACAGAAGAAACAACGTCAGAACAAACAGGAAACACAGTCAGAACAAACAGGAAACACAGTCAGAACAAACAGGAAACACCATCAGGAAACACCGTCAGAACAAACAGGAAACACCGTCAGAACAAACAGAAGAAACAACGTCAGAACAAACAGGAAACACAGTCAGAACAAACAGGAAACACAGTCAGAACAAACAGGAAACACCATCAGGAAACACCGTCAGAACAAACAGGAAACACCGTCAGAACAAACAGGAAACACCATCAGGAAACACCGTCAGAACAAACAGGAAACACCGTCAGAACAAACAGGAAACACCGTCAGGAAACACCGTCAGAACAAACAGGAAACACAGTCAGGAAACACCGTCAGAACAAACAGGAAACACAGTCAGAACAAACAGGAAACAATGTCAGAACAAACAGGAAACAATGTCAGAACAATGAGAAAACACTGTCAGATCAAACAGAAGAAACACAGTCAGAACAAACATGAAACGGTGTCAGGAAACACCGTCAGAACAAACAGGAAACACCATCAGAACAAACACGATACACCGTCAGAACAAACAGGAAACACAGTCAGAACAAACAGGAAACGACGTCAGAACAATGAGAAAACACTGTCAGATCAAACAGAAGAAACACAGTCAGAACAAACAGGAAACATCGTCAGAACAAACACGATACACCGTCAGAACAAACACGATACACCGTCAGAACAAACAGGAAACACCGTCAGAACAAACATGAAACAGAACAAACAGGAAACGCAGTCAGAACAAACAGGAAACGCAGTCAGAACAAACAGGAAACACCATCAGAACAAACAGGAAACACCATCAGAACAAACAGGAAACAGTCAGAACAAACATGAAACAGAACAAACAGGAAACACCGTCAGAACAGACAGACACTGGAATCACACATCAGTCGAGACTAAGACAGTGAAGCACAGAACTCTTTGTCTGCAGTCGATGCAAATACAACATTATTATTCAAAATAATTGTTTTCTCTTAGTTCCCCCACTTCTGAAACCAAACCTACACACTTCCTTTGTAAACTGAATTTTTTGGGGTTTTGGACTTTTGGTCAGACAAAACAAAACATTTGGAGACTTAAAAAACTTGGTGACTGTTTTCTAATATTTTATAGACTAAACAATGAATTAATCAAAAAACATAATGGAAAGACTAATCAATAATAAAAATAATCGCTAGTTGCAGCAAGAAACAAAGAAATGTTCGGATCTGAAACTTCTTGTTGTCATTGAAATAAATAGGATAATATATGATAAATCAATCTTTATTATTGATTATTAAGTTCTAACAACCTGACTGGAATTTAAAAACCCTCTTCCTTGTTTTCCATGACACGTTTCTCTGTTTTGTTATTTTCCAGGACTTTTCCAGGACTGCAGACCGACATGTGACAGAGATGTCAGGCCAGTAAAAAGTGACATCGTAGAGATGTTTCTGTATTGCCTGACTAGTCGATCTCTGTCGACGTATGGAAACACGTCCACTCCCAGCATGCATCGGGGTTTTACATGATGGATCCTTTCGGCTATCCGATCAATCGCCTGCAGAGCCGTAAAATCAATGAGTCAGCTGATTGGAGCGGCTAAAAAGGCCAATCAGATTGCTCCATTCTGCGGCTGATGATTTGTTCTGGATATTTTATCTGTTTCCTCAAGTGTCATTACTGATAATCAATATAAAGAGAATGGAGGAATTAAACCCGGTGGCTGGTTGCATTAGGATAAATGAATGTTTCATCACCTGACCTTTGTACTGTTGCATTCTGGGAGTTTCAGGGACTAATCAAACCTGTCAGCAGCTGCTGTGTGAAGACTTCTTTAAACTTGATTTATGACTTCAATGTCAAATGTACACAAACAATAAAGACACTGTGTTTGTCAACCAAGAATACTTAAATTGCCAGATTTCTGAATGGAGTTTGGTGACTCTGTACCAGCACTGTTTGTTTATCAGTCATAGACATTAATAAAAGTATATTAACTGATGTCTGTTTGTATTTGTTCATAATAATAATAATTCATAATAAGTTAATCCGCTCAACAAGAACCAACAATTTTGTGCACAAACCCGAAAATGACTCAAAATGAAATGTTTTCTGTTCTTGAAAACTTTTTGGTTTCAGTCCTGATCCTGGTCTCTTCTGAAAGGAAACTTTTTGGAGTTTGATATCAAAAGGTCAGGATTAGTCAACGTGATACTGAAACTAATTTACAGAAGCTTAAACATGACCTTGTCTTGCCTGTTTCTTAAAATTTGAATTTTGTTCTATTTGCACTCAAAATAATCTGTGATATTACGCTTATTATTGAAATGGTTTACACACACAGAGTCATGAGGCGTTCTGCTGTTACAGGATGTGGAGTTTGTTAGTTTGTGACATGCAGTCTGTATTTGCTTGTTGAAGAATTAAATCAGATAAAAGTGAAAGTTTACGTGATATTCACAAACAACAGAAAAGGATCCAAACTGGACTGAGGAGGAGAAACCTGCAAACTCAGTCTGAAGCGACAGAGAATGTCTCCACAGGTTTTCATTCTGTTAAAAGATTCACAGCATTACTGTTTTAGAACGCAGAAATACAGCTTGTGCCGCTGAAACCTGATAACCTTCAGTTATAGTTCACAGCGTTTACTTCTTCAGACTCCTCTACACTGTAAAATCTCATAATCATATTGAATCAACTCTTCTTTTATCCTTAACTGTGTCATAAAGTCAGTTTGTCAACTTGATGAGTTCAATCTTAATAATTAGTATGAAACTAATGAGGCTTTCTGCTGTGCTTTATACTGACACTTGGGTTAAGAGTCCCTCTGCAGGTACCTACAGGTTTTAATGATCAGACTGTATTCTCTCTTCACTTTGTGATAGAGACGACGTCTCATTAATGAATATGAGATTATTTCCAGTCACTTTACAGCGAATATGCAGTTTGAAATCTAATTTAATGACTTTTAAGACCTCAACAAAGATGCATGTGAAACCCTTTCAACACGTTAAAGCTTCAATATATTTTAAATCAATCACAATATTAATGTGAATATTTTTCCAATACTGATATGTATCTCCATATAAAACATGTAAAATCACAAATACAATTATCAAAATATAATAAAACGTTTAATGCAATTAACTTTGTACCACTGTTCTGCATTACAGGAAACAAAACCTTAAATAACTAATGTTGGTAGCTTTTAATTATAATTAGCCTGGAATCCTTAATTTGGATAATAGAAATGTGTAAAAGCCAAAGATAATAATGCTTCTCCTTTAGCTTAGCATCATCGATATGACAGCAGGTCTGAGGATGCAACGTGGACTTTGTCAACACCAAAGAACAACTAATTTTATATTTAAGTACGATCCAGTGGATCAATGTGATTTTTATTTTGTCTAATTTGAGACTTTTTGTTATAAAAACTGAGACTTTTTAAGACATTTTGTGACCTTTGGAGGCTTTTTAAGGATCCGTGAGTGTTTATGTTCATTCATTCACTGTGATGGAGAGCAGTATTCCTTAACTCCTTAACTGTAAATCAGCCTTAAAGGGAGACACTGTGTCTAACTTCATCCTGCAGTGAGACGACAAAACACACAAATGGTTCACTCTGCAAAAACTTTGGGAACCCCTGATTTCAAATGTCCAACCGATCCTTAATTTAGACGTCAAATTAAGTTACACATCAGAAACACAGTCTGAAATCATTTACACATCTATAACAGGTGACACATTGCATTGTGGGAATTTTTGAGGGCCCTCCACAGATCCACAACAACAAAACCAACAACTGGGGGGGAGGACACAAACACAGGAAGTATTATCATTCAGAAAGTTTGAACAAGAGGAGGAGGATGATGATGATGATGATGATGATGATGATGATGATGATGATGATGATGATGATGAAGGTTGTCACCCCTCTGACTTACCTTGATGTGGGACAGAAGAGACTGATTAGAAACCGGAGGTCTGTGTTTGTGTCTCTGTGGCTCTACTGTCTCCTGAACCTCCATATTTACTCCTCTATTCACCCCCAACACTTCCTCTTTAAGGCCCGCCCCCTCCACGATATCACCCTGCTGTCGCGGGGTCTCCCGCCCCGCCCGCACCTCTTGCAGGGACTGGTACCAGCTGCCGGGCTGCTGCATCGCCGCCACCCAGTCGTCCCAGCGCCGAGTCCGGTCTGCAGAAGTACCCTCCGCCTGCTGCTTCCTGTGGGCGGGGCGGTGGCGGTGCTGGGGGGCGGGAATTTCTCGCTCTCTGGAAGATGTCCTGCCGAGCAGCGTGAGGTGGGCGGGGCTCATGACCTGACAGGTGATCTCATCCAGGAAGTTGGAGAAACGGACCTTCTCCTCCAGAACCTGTATCCTCCAGTTCCAATTGGTCCTGCAGGGGGAGGGTGGGTCCGAGGACCGCTGTGAGGCCGGCACCCGCTGCTCCATCCGGTCCAGAGAGCGAGTGGGCGCATGGCGGGCGGCACCCCCCCGCCCCCTGCTGTCATCCAGCAGCTCCACTGACTTTGACTTCCTGATGAAGTCGTAGGCGTGCTCCACACTCAGCGAGGCTGGCTGCTTCAGGATGCTCTTTGGAGGGATGGCGGTCCGCGTCTGGTCAATCTGGCTGTGACACTCTCCTCTGGGGCCGCGGGCGGGGGAGGGTTTCCTGGCTGAGATGGGGCTTCGATGTGCTGGAAAACCCTCGTCGCCACTGCTGATGAAATGACTTACTGCACAGCAAGGACTCGTGGTGACACCCACCGCCGTGGTTCTGGTCCGGTTGGGCTGGTGTGCGCGGCTGCTGAAGAGCGGCGGTGGCGGGATGCAGAGCTCCAGGCTGGACAGACTGGAGATGTCCAGGTCGCTATCAGAGAGCGGGAGTGGCGAGGTGCTATGCGGTCGTTTAGAAGCGGCAGAGGCCGGGAGGTGGGTGAGGTGCTGCAAAGGAGGTGGAGGTGTGTTTAGGGTGTTTTGTTTTACCTGACTGATGTCATGCTGCGGCGCAGGCGGAGGTGGAGCAACGGGCAGGGCGTGGCGCGTCTCACGGTGCTGCGGCGGAGCCTTACGGTACGGCTTCCTGGCCGGGGCCGCACTCGTCATCCTGAGCCCTACTTCCTTCCTTAGTTCCTCACTTCCTGTCGGTCTGTCAATCCTGCCAGGAGAAGAAGAGATAGATGAGGTAGAAAGAGACGCCCGCCGGTCGCCCGTCAACCGCTGACCACAACGCCTCAACCACAACTGGACTCTGTCACTGCTGTCACACTCCCCCACCGTGGGCAGATCAATGCTTGGTCGTCCCTCATCAACATCAAACACGCCTCCATCCCTGCTCACACCTGCATGTGCGTTTGTGCTTGTGTGACAGATGCAGCGTAAATGTGTGTCTGTGTTGACTTTTTGTGCTGTTGTATGTTTGTGAGGACCAGGCTGGAGGCTCAGACCTGCACTGTGAGACACATTTTGGCTCTAAAAACAAGTCTCAGCCCTAAGAGAGCCTCCCTGTAGAAAATGTGCAGGTGAAAAGTCACACCAGTCCTCACAAACACCTCTAACAAACATATCTGTCCTCACAAATAACAAAGACAGAAGTAACAAAAGTAACATATCAAAAGTATATCAGTGGTCTTCACAAGTGTATGTGAGTAGTCTCGTACGGATTTCAGACCACCACTGTGAGGACATTCTCTCTGTACAAACTATCCTCACTTTGTGGGTCCAAAACTCAAACATGAATGAATGTTGGTCCTCACAAGTGTGTCAATACATGTTCTGTGTGTGTGTGTGTGTGTGTGTGTGTGAGCCTCAGGCGACACATTGATCTCAGTTTGTTTCCAGAACAGGAAGTGCAGCTCCATTGATCTGAATGAGGTCAACGTTAGCACGACAGCATTAGCCTGTTAATCTGAATGACACAGAGCAGAGCTAACACAGCTAACATGCTAACTGTCAGACCACAGCACACTCTCATCTTTTAAGTAAATTCATTAATTCAACAAGCAAAATTAAGTTTAATTGAAAGTCCCTCATCAGCCTTTTCTGAGAGAAACAGCGACCTGCACTACACAGAATGTTCAAAATTAATTTAAAATATTGTTAAAATACAGATATTAAATAATCTGATGATTTTTAATATTAACTCTTACAGTGTTTTATACTTGTTTGTATTGTTTGTGAAGGATCTCTTATTTTCACAGCAGCTTTACAAGCTGTCATGTTTTTAATCCATTTGTCAGTTTTGAGTTGTTTCAAGAATACAGGTGTAAACCCCGGCACACTGATGTCCCTAAAATGTCAGTCTCAGTTAATGTGCAGTGTCCCCTGTGAGTAAACTAATACAGTTTGCAAATACATTCATAAAAGAGGACAACAGAAAATTAAAATATATAAAAGACAATAACTTAAAAAAACAATACGTTTGTCAGATTGCATCACCGAACTTATGTGGTATGACAACTTTGATCTATATGAACAACCAATAACAAAATCATGTATGTTGTTCAGTGTCCTACTGGTTTCTACTGGTCTCTACTGGTCCAATGAGTTCTACTGTCTCTACTGAACGGTCTGTTTCTGCTTAATGATCCGAGTTTGCCCACGTCACATGACCACGTTCTGCCCTGAGGGGAACCAATGACGAGCCACTGATCATTGACTTCCTGTTTGCAGGTTGTAAATCGCGAGGCGACTTAATCTATTTGAACTTTTCCAAAGAATCAGAAAATAAAAAGCTAACAGGTGGCTAAGCTAACTCCTGTCAGTCACAGGTGAGGAAGAGGAGGAGGATGAAGAAGCATAACGTTTTCAACTCGTCTGACTGCAGCTTCTGAATTTTACATTCAATCTGCCCCGAGCGTTTTTACCCATCATGCTCTGCTCTCACACACACTTTGTATTACTGTATTTGTGAGGACCCTTTAATTACAGTCACGTCCTCTGAAGCAGCAGCACTCATTTCTCTTTTCTATTATTTATTCCCATCTTTCTGCCCTCATTTCACTCCCTCACAGCTTTCTTCTCTTCTTCCTCTTTTTCTTTTTCGTCTTACCTTCTCACCCTCCTCTTCCTCTCTCAGATCAGCTGATCACTTCCTACAACTGCTACTACTACCATTTATTTTTATTATTGTCTTTGATGGTTTTTTAAGAGATAAGAAATGTTCATTCTTTACCTTGTGAATAATTTTAATCTTAACTCAAAGTCCACTTACTGGCTTTTTTCTGAGCTTTTAACCTTATAAAACACAGGCAACACTTCACTGCTGAAGACCATTAGATGTGGTTAAAAGGTCTGGAAAAAGGTCAGTCCGTTTCAGAGTTTTGAGCAGTTTTATAGATTTTCAGGGTTTTTCCAGGCATTTCAAGGTTTTTCAGGATGTGACATCAGTTCAGAAGTGTGTTTGTACCTGAAGTGTGAGCTGCTCCAGAGACGACTTCATCCACAGAAACAACACAGCTGAAATCGTTTCGCTTACATTCAATTTAAATCAGACGAACAATAAAACACTGAAAATACAAGAAAATGTTTAATGTTCAGAAAACTAAACCAATAACTGATCGCACACACGCGCACACACACACACACACACACCCCTAACCGTAACTTCAATATTAAGAAACTATTTTCTATATTTTGGATTCATAAATAGAGCATGAGTCAGTGCAGCAGATCGAGTCAGATCTCTTCATTAATGTTCACAGTGACATCAACATCATTACAACATCTCACCTCGTACGTCAGCACAGAAAACTCTTCATCCTCTCTGCAGCGACACTCAGGTCCGTTCCTCGTCTTCCTCCTCCTCTGGGCATGCGAGCCTCCAGCCTCTGATAACCTGAAACACAAGACAGCCGGATGGAAGAACACCAGTCAATACCTGCTGTCAGTCAGCCTGCAAGACAGCACGGAGGAGACGAGAAAAAGGGCTGAAAATTCAGGCTAACAGTTAAAAATACAGGCTAAAGACAGGCTAACAGCATATGATACATGCTAAAGACAGGTTAACAGTTCAAAATACAGACTAAAGACAGGCTAACAGCTAATAATACAGGCTAAAGACAGGCTAACAGCTAAAGATACAGGCTAAAGACAGGCTAACAGCATATGATACATGCTAAAGACAGGTTAACAGTTCAAAATACAGACTAAAGACAGGCTAACAGCTAATAATACAGGCTAAAGACAGGCTAACAGCTCAAAATACGGGCTAACAGCTAAAAATACAGGCTAACAGCTCAAAATACGGGCTAACAGCTAAAAATACAGGCTAAAGACAGGCTAACAGCACACTACTCGCTACAGGCTAAAATAACATTGATCGCTGCACTAGAATCATGAAAAATTACATGCGATTCTAGAACATTCATCAAAAGTTTGATTTTTATTAGAAACAGGTCAAAATGATCTCAAAGCACTGACAGATATTTGACGTTTGAGTCTCAATAATAAACTATCTGCATCTAAAGCAGAAAAAAAAGGTGAAGTGACGCTTTAAATAAACAACATCCAGAAACACAGTTTTATATTTCATCAGTTTGACCCAGCAGCTCAGTGGAAACTCTCTTCCCTCAGTGTCGTCTGCAGGCATAGCCTCAGCCTGCTGGTCAGTGTTGGGTGACGGCAGGCAGTCTGCCAGGTGAACCATTAGCCCAATTAGACCTCGGCTCCGCAGCTGCTTGTTAGCATCGTCAGAGAGAGAAGCTAACAGGATGAGGAGCTGAGAGGCTGCTTCACATTCACTGATCTCAGACCTGTAACATCACGTCAGGTGAGAAGCCCCGCCTCCTCACCTGCCACAACAACCACCATCACAGACTTACACTAAAAACACCTGCAGTGTTACAGCTGAAACTCCTTGTCACTTTATTTTAATATGTTTTACCAAACGTGAGGCCTCTATGGAAGATTTAAAATGCCAAATAAAACCAATCAAACAGAGAAATACATCGTTATGTGATGTTTTTATCATAATTAAATACAAAACATATGAAATGACAATTATTTAGCTTTTTGTCTTTAATAACCGAATGACGAGTGAGGAGGTGTTTTATATTTCAGAAAAAGATGCATTTATAAATTTAACGTGGACGTACTCCGAGTCTCTGCAGGATCACTTTTAAAAAAAGGAAGAGAAGTCAATGGCTGCCTGGAAAGGAATGTCTCCAGGTGTTTCCAGGTGTGTATTAGTAGTTAAAGGACTTAATATCTCTGCTGAGTCTTGACTGTAAAAACCAAACAGACAACAGGAGAATCACAACAGAGCCGCTTCAATCTGAGTGGAAAGTAACCGGCTGCCCCCCCCCACACACACACACACACACACCCTGCTGAGGGAGAGAGAGTGTGTGTGTGTGTGTGTGTGTGTGTGTGTGTGTGTGTGTGTGTGTGTGTGTGCTGGCTGAGTCACGGCCGTCTGTTTGTCAGGAGGAAGGACTCGACGAAGCGTCTGTGAAACGAAGCAAAGCGTCCAGCTGACATCCTGCCACCGACATCAGCGGCGTCTGAACAACACGTTCACCTCAAACTGAAGGTCAAACTGCAGCAGATGGCATGCTGGGAAATCCACCGACTGCGCCGACACACACAGAGAACTGTCTGACCGATCCACCTCAATACCATTTGTATTGATATCGTCCGATTCTGATCAGCAGATGATCGACTGGCGCATTGCTGACATGAAATTCAAAGTGTTTCAAAGTAAAATTCTTTTTTTTCCTTTTTCTACCAAAAAGCTGTAAATCATCCAAAATGCAAATTAAAGGAGATGGTAAAGTCTTGGTTTCAGACTAAAATACTGTTGAATTCATTGATTGTTTTGAAGATCTTATGAACAAAAGGCTCCGCTGGAGCTGAACGAGCGTCAGTTCCTTGTTACACACAGCCCAGTTTCATGTCTATCAGGCTGATTATTCCAAAATATATCATCAATAAAACATCATAGTTTTAATTCATGGTTATAAATCAACTTCCAGACAAACAAATCAAAAATCAGAAGGTTTAGTGATCGTGTTATTAACATGTTAATACCTTATCAATAACCTGCATCATCATACAGATGAGTATGATGATGCAGGTTATTGATGACTTATTGATGACTTATTGATGACTTCTCTTTTAATAAAGTATTTTTCTTGTAACCATGGTAACATCAAGCTAATGTGCTGCTACAACACGCTGAAGCTAGCTGAGCTAGCTGTAAGCTAGTTAACGCCGTAGCTAACTTTGCTCCTTTATTAATCTGATATCGGAGGCGGACGTGGTGATGTCAGGTCACATGACCTCCTCAGAAACGTGGATGTGTGTTTCCAACTTTGAGAAAGGTGCAACAGGCTGTGTGAACCAATCAGGATCCAGAGTTTTGATTTGAGTTTAATATAGCTGCTAATAGCAACTGCAAGTTAAAAGACGAAACAGGAAATGAAACAAGCAAGAAAATGGGCGGGCCACATGAGGTCAATGGATGGTCAACTGAGCATTCACCAAGCCCCTCCCCCACACAGCCACTGTCCAGTCACAGCTCAGCAACCATAACTAGTTACAGTAGGTGTGTCAGCCTGTCACTGAACTCATCCTGAACATGATACATAACGTGATTATTACGAAAGTCACCACACATACAGAAACGTCACGAGGTTCACAAATCTGAAGAGGACGTCGCTGTACGTACGAAGATGTAACCAAAGATCAAATCATCTTATTAGATCAAATCAAAGGATAAACAATCAAATCAAAAGATTAATAATCAAATCAAAGGATAAACATTAGTCTGTAAATCCGCAATGGAAGTAAAACCATGACAATCATCAAACAGGAGTCAGCAGGTTTTAACAGGAAGTAACAACATTCACTTCCTGTTTCCAAACTCCAGTCATCATTCAGACATTTTAACATGAGACAAAACACTGTGAACATGGTTCCTTCCCTCAGCTTCCTCTACTGCAGCTCCTACGTTTCCCAGAATGCCTTTCAACTATCAGCCAGTGTTAAGACGTGCTGCACACGGTCACATTCATTTAAACACCAACTGTCTTCAGGCTGAAACCTGGTGAGTTATTACACAGACACGTTACTGTAGTATCATCTGTAGTATTAGCAGTGTTAGCATTAATTGGTCATAAACTGACTTCAGTTCAGCTTTTATTAGTTTGTCTTTTCACAGAGCAGAGGGAAGGAACCAATCAGAGAAGAGGAAAGTCACAGGACTCCACCTCCTCACCCCCCCAGCTCATCCTACCCATAATCCTCTCTGAGCAGAGATAAACTCCTGTGCCCTGTAATCCTACACACACACACACACACACACGCACGCACGCACACACACACACACACACGCATGCGCGCGCACGCACACACACACACACACACGCACACATCTTTTCAAAAAACCAACAAGAGCTCAAATAGTCAATAAATCAATTAGTTGATTGACAGAAAATCATTTAGTATTGTTCTAAATCAAATAATTAATTAATTAAACTGAATATCTTTGGCTTTTGGACTGTAGCCTGACATACTGATTTAAATCTGATAAGAATTGATCAGAGTGTAATGTGTGTTTGAATCAGCCTCAGAGATACACAGCAAGTATCTTATCTACTAAATCCCACTTGCTGTTTGTGGAGGGAACCAGGGCCAAGCTAACTTCCTGGTTGGACTACAGAAACACCTCATCATCCCTGCAGCGCTCTGCTTCTGTACTTATTGATCGACATAAACACTGATACAGATTTATATCTGCATTAAGATCACAGCGGTC
This sequence comes from Macquaria ambigua, assembly GCA_008360985.2. Lineage (NCBI taxonomy): Eukaryota > Metazoa > Chordata > Actinopteri > Centrarchiformes > Percichthyidae > Macquaria > Macquaria ambigua. Next base: position 119,317 of record VMKM01001540.1, on the reverse strand, counting down.
TGGAAACTTTATTGGTCCGGCTCCGTTTTGATTCTGCTGGTCGGACAAAACAAATAAAGACAGCTCTCAGTTCTTAGTTCTCCTTAAAGAACTTCCACCAGTTGATCAAACAGATATTGAGTCTTTATATACAAATATTGATCAGCAGCAAGGCCTCGACACACTGGAACATTTTCTGTAACACCTACCACCTTCCTACTTCATGTGGCCTCTTTGTTCTTAAGAGAAACAGATCTCGGGACCTGCAGACCTCTGGACCTGCAGATTTATGGACCTGACCCATTGTGGAAAAGGACCAATCCCCACTCTGTTTGACTGAACGAGACATCCGACGTCACGTCGGGATGAAACATGTTTCTACGAGTTGCATGACTTGTATATAATACTGACCGACCAATCAGCTTGCTTGATGCTCAGGTCCACACCAGGTGTGGCTGAGATTACCCATAACACACCTCTCTGTTTAGATCCACATTCCTGCTTAAGTCCAGCTTAAACTATTAATGGATTCATCAGTTTCCAGTGAGACAACATGAAGCTTCATGTTACAGACACAAACATGGAGACATGGGCGGAGAGGACAAGTCAAGGACGCACTCAGACATCACTTCTGTCCAACTCATGAATAAAACATGAGCAACATTTGGGCTTTGTTTTCTGAAATAAAGTCAACCAATGACAAACAGTCTTACCCGAGAAAAACAACACATCAAGTCAGAAGCAGAAGTGACCTGAACAACCTCAGAGACCAGGACCTGGAGCAGCAGGCTGATGGGCCGGCCTGCAGAGGACACGACTTTCTGACTAAATACTTCCTAAATGCTTCCTCCTCCTTTCCTCATCATTTATATCCTTCCTTCTCTACCTCCTTCTTTCCTTCACTACCTCCTGTTTCCTTGACTCTCTGCCTCATTCCTTTCATCTCTGCTTCATTCTGTCCTCCTCACTTTCCTCTTCCTTTGCTTCCTTCACTGCCTCCTTATTTTCTGTTTCCTTCTTTTCTCCTCTATCTCCTACTGTCCTTCACACTCCTTTCTTTCCTTCTTTATTCATCACTACCTCATGTATCCTTCATGTCCTCCTTTTGTTTCCTTCTTTTCCTCCTACCTCCTTCTTTCCTTCACCGTCTCCTTTTGTTACTTCCTGCTCATTTCCTCTTTTGCTACGTTCCTTGTTATTATCTTTCTTTTTATTTCTTCACATCACTCACTCCTTCCTTTCCTTCTGTGCTTCCTTTTCACTGCGTCTGTTTCAGTTCACCTACCGAGCTACCTGACTGGTGTACCTGGTCTGAACCTGAGGTGGTGGATCAGTCTGCACAGACTCAGTGGATCCAGCTGGAGACAGAGGAACATTTCTGCTCCACTGAAGCAAACACAGCGAGACTTCACTTCAATAAAATATACATGTCGACCAGCTCGCACACAAAAACCTCCTGCAGAGACAAACCTTAATATACTGCTCGGCATCCTCTGCTCTTCATCCCCTGCACATGCTAATAAAGAACAGCTGGGTTTTGTATGAGGATGTTCGGGGCCGTTCCCGGGGCCAGCCTGGGACACAGCCTCAGTCTGATGTCACTTTCACAGCTTCTTGAGAAGCTGTAAGACGTTGATGTGACTCACCTGAACATGAAACCAAACACGCTGAAATAGAAACCAAACACACCTCATCTGAGAATGAAACAGACACCTGAGCAGGTGAACACAGCAGGACACACAGCTCAGATTCCCTCAGTGGAAAACACAGATGGCGTCTCTCAGTCAGCCGTGAACCCTGCCTCCTCTTCATCAACCCAAACACAGTTCAACACACGGCTGTCTCCTTCATCAGCTCTGTGCTGAAATCTCCCTCGTATAAAACCAGACCAGCATGGTCCAGACCAGCATAGTCCAGAACACAGACTGTATATAAAGATGGATCTTCCTCCCACTGTACAAAAATGAAGCCAAAATATCCCGGATACGGGAGCTGTCATCTTGCACTGGTGATGTCATTTGGAGCCAGAGTCTGCGCTGTAGTGATCAAGGTCCCGTCCACACACCCGCCTGAACCAATCACAGCACACTCACAGCTGTCAATCATGACATCACTCTCCCTTTTTATAGCATCAAATAACTAATTAAAACCAAACTGATCAGAAAAATGAACACGAACAAACATCAGCGTGATAAGAATTACCTAAAATGACAGAAACCATCTTTGGGAACATTTTATTTGACGTGTACTTTGATTTTTCAGTTTGACCCATGTCCCATCCGCTAACATGGAGGGGGCGGGGCTTATAACCTATACTGCAGCCAGCCACCAGGGGGCGATCCAGATGTTTTGGCTTCACTTTTGGGGAGCTGTCATGTCGTCCATCTTTCCAGACCAGCAGGGTCCAGACCAGCAGGGTCCAGGCCAGCCCAGCCCACAACAGGTTATTTTCTAACCACGGGTGTCATTCAGTCAGCTGATGAAGCACCATCATCACCATCACAAAGTCAGGATCAGATCCTGTTCAGGGTCCCTCGCCGTGGCTCCGACCTCACTTCCTGTCATTGTTTGCTGACATCAGAAAGGAAACACAGACTCAGACTGTTTCCTAGCAACAGCGCAGTATTACAGCTCTCCAGGATCAGCGTGAGGGTTGGTGGTGGGAATCAGATCAACACCAAATGAATATCAGCATTTTTCAAATACTGACGCATGCGTCCCAATATGGGCTTTGATCCTTTCATAGACAAATGATTCTGCTCTTTGTCTCATCATCAACTGTATTAATCAGTCATAAGATCATTATTACAATTAGTACAACATTTAGATCCAGTATGTTTCACAGCTGAACGTCTTTTTAAGTAAATACAATCTGTTTAGCGTTATAACCCTGCTGACTTTATTTATGTCTTCATGTTCAGATCAGAGCAGCAGTGTCTCTGCTGACAGGTTCTGTGTCTCACAGCCTGATCAATAAAACTATCAAACGCACATCAGTGAGACACACTGTTCATCACCATCAACACACACACTGGAGTTTATTTACACACCGTCCTGCTGCCCCAAATACTCACTAGAGACCCACATGTGGATTCATCTGCCGCTGAAAATAGTCCCCAACAAAGTCACTATTTCCTCCTGTTAGTTTGATAAAAACTACAGCGAGCAGCTGTTTGAAACATCAAACTATATATTTGTGTTTTTAAAGATTCACGTCTTCAGTCAGACAGGACTGAGAGCCACAGACAGGGAGTCAGACAGTATTTAGAGACGGAGTTAGACCTGGACTGACCTGGGTCCACCTGGACCTACCTGGACCTACATGGACTGACATGGACCTACCTGAACCTACCTGGACTAACCTGGACCGACCTGGACTGATATGGACTGACCCAGATCTACCTGGACTGACCTCAACCTACCTACTTGGACCTACCTACCTGGACGGACATGAACTGACCTGAACATACCTGGACTGACCTGGACCTACTTAAACCTACCTGAACTGACCGACATGGACCTACTTGGACTGACCTGGACTGACCTGGACCGATATGGACTGACCTGGACTTGTCATCTTCTTCTCTGGTTTCTCTAAATGGCGCTTCATAATTAATATATTAAACACCAAACGAGTCACATGACCTCAGATCAGCTGTTCGGCTCTCAGTCTGAAAGCTCTTCTGATTGGTCAGAGTGTGTTTCTGCTCCAGATGTTTGTACCGTGTTCTGGATGGATCTGGATTCTGATTGGCTGAAGGGGATCACATGGCTCTGATGGAGCTTCTGACTGCCACGGCCACCTATCAATCAACCCATCACCTCACCGTCTCAGGTGAGCTGGTTCAGGATCCGATTTAACCTCCAGTCTGATGAGCAGCTGCTGGTCTCAGATGGTTCACTAGAAACCAGTCTGAACCTGAAGAAGGATCAACAACTAGACGTTTACATGATGTCAGATGTGTAAGAGAGTGATGCATCATGGGTCGTTTGTAGCCTTGATGTTGCTATGCTAGAGTTTCTTCATGTCTGTTACTTCCTCTCATCTCTGCGTTTGAAGTAGATACATGAAGCCCCCGAAACAAAGAAGAAAAACATGTGACAGACAAACCAGCCATGCTAGCAGCTCTGTAAGGCTAAATGCTAACATGCAGATGTTTAGCGTGTTAGCATGCTAACATTAGCTAATTAGCAGTAAACAGTACAGCTGAGGTCAGAATTAAAACTTTGACCTGATTTTGCAGCAGCTGATCTTAAAGTTAACTAACTTCCTGTTGTTACCTGCATGCACCCGTCCCTTTCACCCCCCTTTTTACTGGCTGCATCTGCAGCGCGGACTGCGGTGAGCTTTTGTTTTGGGATTGTGTCTTCAGTTTGTCGACCCAGCACAGCGCTGTGAAACTAAGTTAACACCTGCAGTCTACAGCAGCTGTGTGAGGGTTAAAGTTTCTAAGCAACTGCCAGCTGGTAAATAGCAAACTCTCAAAACCAAACTGCCAATCAGTCGTGTGCCGTACACCGGTAGTTTTATTACAAAGTATATACATAGACACTTTATGACCCGTTCTACGCACACCTCGTGTAAAACATAAACAGAAGATGGTTTATTTTTACGTTTGGACCACCATAGAGACAGAGCGCATCGCATCATACTCTGAAGACCACGCCCACCTGAGGGGAAAACAGTCGGCGCTACAATCTGCAACCAAGAGCTGAAACGCTAACAACATGCCTGTAGCAGCTAAAAACATTAGATTTCAGCATGTCAGAGGATTATTGTAGCACCCTGTGTCTCCCAGAGAGGACAAACTCAGTACTGTGGGTGTGTCCCAGTGTCCCTTTTCAAGCTAAGCTACTGTAGTTAGCTAACGCACTTAGCAACATAATACTGCTTAGCTTTCTGATTTAACCACATTCCACTACACAAGTTGCTTACTGTCAAAATGCTGTAGCTTAGCTTACAGCAATATAGTTAGCTTAAAACTGACATCTGGATATTTGACAAGTGACTAAATGCTGCACACGTAGACATACTGAGTGTTCCCGTTCTTCCTGCTGATGCCTCACGTCTGAATCCACTTTTGTCTTAAAGGTTCAGTTTTTGGGTTCGGCAGCTTATAAAAACTTATGCTGTGTCTCAATTCGTACTTCCGTACTCACACTTGCTATTTTGAGTGCATAAGTGCGTTCACACTGACAGTTATGGCAAAATGCAGTGTACTATGCGTACCCGGATGATGTACTCCTACTGGTCAAAAAGTTGAGTGTGGAACGCTGCACACTTCTCACCCTCAACAGTCGCCATCTTGGCTATGTAGCGGAAGGGGAGGACCACCAATGTATGAAAATGGTGCCCTCGGTTGCGATTGTTACAGCTGAAAGTAAAAGCATGTTCATTTTTTATTCATTTTTAATCAAACTGAATTGAAGTCAAGTGAGCAAACGAGCCGGCAGATATTTTGGTGTGCAGCAATGGTGGTAAATGTTGGCAATAATGGTCCGCCCGGCTGCAATCCGCCATTAAAAAGAAGAAGAAGAAGACACGGTCAAATGTTGCGATCGTCATTTCCGTGCCATGTTCGATTAGAGACAACACTTCCCTGTCAAAATTAACGCACTACACAAGTCAGTACATAGTGTACACAGAGTACTACATGTAAGTGTACTAATGGAAGTATCTGAATTGGGACACAGCACTAGTTGTTGGTAGAGCATCATGTTCCTGCTGTTTGCTAGCAGACCAAAACAACAAGGAGGCTCCTTCACACAATACAAAGTGAGTGGAGAGCGATGATTGTTTTCCCCTCCGCTGTGGGCGGGGCTTAAATGCGCTCTGTCTTTATGGCACATGCACACCTCTCACACCTGGTGGAGCCAGTTTCACTGATTACAGTGCAGCAGGATTCTGTCTCTCCTCACAGAAACGTGTTTACAGACAGGACCGCTGGACCGCAGCCGGCTCATTAACACAAACCTGATAACAGAGAGTTTAAATGATGCAGTGACTCTGACACAGAGAGTTACCTGTAGGACAGATGAGACATCCTAGTTTGCTGGAGCCCAAAGTGACGTCTTCAGATAGATTTCTTTTTGAGTTCCAGCTTCTTCGCTGCAACACTGAGGAAAGTAGCAAACCTTCACTGGAACCAGACACTGAGCTGAAACATGAACTGATTATCAGACCGTCGCTCGTTGAAGCTGCTTCAGCTGAAGTTGATGTTTCTCACTAACTGAGCTCTGACAAACATGGCCGCTGTGTTCCCCTCCTCAGGAAACATTTGCAATTTTTCACACAGCCAGATATTCACTGGGACTGTTTCCACGGCAACAACAGCATCAACAACAACACTGGTGATGAAGGACAGAGCAGACATTACACTCACACTTCACAGCTCACAAACATCAATCTATAATCAAACCAGGTGTTTGTTCATTTCAAAGCTCTTAATTAAGAATATTTAACAACTTCCCCTTTAATTTCCACCTTCATATTTCAGGTGTTCTTCAGGTGGACGGATTCTGATTCAATTTTTATATATTTAGCTGCAAATTACTTGAGTCATTACAGATTCAACAGACTGACCAGATCTGTGACAAAAGAAACATTAATGGATGGAACATGTTTTAATGGGTTTTAAGGCCCTGAGGGTCTGAGGGCCCACAGGAAGTTTGCACAGTTGGTAATCCAGCCTCATGATTGGCTGTTTGGAAGTGCAGGTAGATGTGACGTGAACAAGATGTGTCCACACACACACACACACACACACACACACACTCTGAATGATTCATGTTCAGTCTCTAAACCTGAACAAGGATTCGAAGCTGCCCTCAGGTCTGTCTGACAGGCTCGCGGGGACAGACACGACAGAAACCGCGGGTCTCTCTCCGCCCGACACCGGGCCGAACCGTCCCTGAACACCACATCGACACCCCGCCTCCAACGGTCCGTTAAACCGAGATAAACCCGCTCAGACCTGCTGCGGGTCTGACTGTGGCCCAGTTCACCGCACAACAAGCTGCACCCAACTGTCACACACCGAACGACAACGAATAAAGCGACTCCTCCGAGCCGCTCACCTCCACACACTCCTCCAGAACTACAGCTAACCCGGGTCAGCGCTTACCTGTCCGGCCGGGTAGCGCGGCTCGGCCCGGGTTATCTCCACAAACAAATCCCGGAGAGAAGACAGGAAACTTTAGCCGGAGCTCCGGTCTGCTCCTCCGGCGGGGTGAGGAGGTAGGAGGGGGGCTCCGAACCGATCCCAGGCCGGGGAGGAGCGCTGAGGTCCGGCTGCGGAGGAGATCCAAGCGGGGAGGCAGCAGCAGCGGGCGGCGGGAGAAGAAGCAGCCGGCTGAGACGCTCCGTCCGACGGAAGAAAATCTACTCAGAGCCGCTCGGATAAAGTTGATCTGCTGCCCTGCTCAGCTGTCGCCATCTTTACCCGCGGGGCATGACGGGTAATCCTCAGGAATCCCGATCCCCCCTTTAGCAACCCCCCTCTCCCGACCCTCCGTCACACGTCCAGCGTGCTGACGTCACACACCTTAATCTGTGGCTGTACAGGTGGAGCTCAAGGTGAGAAGGTTTCCTCTTTATGTGAAACCCGATTTTCTCTGGTTTCACTGAGTCACGACACAATATATAAAAGAAGTAATACTACCATTTAAACATACTCCCAGTACTGCATTCAGAGTTTTACTTCAGTAAAAGTATTATCAGCAAAATGTATTTAAAGTATCAAAAAGTAAAATGAAGTTTGGTGTCTCACTCAGGACACTTTGACATGTGGAGTCAGGGACTGGACCTAGTCCCAGTACCCAGTACCTAGTAAATATACTTTTCTTAACTTTGCTTATTTTTGAATGATACCACAACAGACATTTCTTTTAATCCATTACTGGTAACTAAGTACATTTACTCAAGTACTCTACTGAAGTACAACTTTGAGGTACATGTATTTTATACTTCTACTGCAGACAGACTGAGACACCTGAGACACCTGAGACAGACTGAGACCTGAGACAGACTGAGACACCTGAGACAGACTGAGACACCTGGGACAGACTGAGACGGACTGAGACACCTGGGACAGACTGAGACAGACTGAGACCTGAGACAGACTGAGACACCTGAGACAGACTGAGACAGACTGAGACACCTGGGACAGACTGAGACGGACTGAGACACAGACTGAGACACCTGAGACAGACTGAGACCTGAGACAGACTGAGACACCTGAGACAGACTGAGACACCTGAGACACCTGAGACAGACTGAGACAGACTGAGACACCTGGGACAGACTGAGACGGACTGAGACAGACTGAGACAGACTGAGACACCTGAGACACCTGAGACAGACTGAGACAGACTGAGACACCTGAGACAGACTGAGACAGACTCACAGACACACAGGCAGACAGACAGACAGACAGACACACAGGCAGACAGACAGACACACAGGCAGACAGACACACAGACACACAGACAGACACACAGGCAGACACACAGGCAGACAGACAGACAGACACACAGACAGACACACAGACAGACAGACACAGGCAGACAGACAGACACACAGACAGACACACAGGCAGACAGACAGACACACAGACAGACAGACACACAGGCAGACACACAGACAGACACACAGACAGACAGACACACAGGCAGACACACAGGCACACAGACAGACTCACAGACACACAGGCAGACAGACAGACACACAGACAGACAGACACACAGACAGACTCACAGACACACAGGCAGACAGACAGACACACAGACAGACAGACACACAGGCAGACACACAGGCAGACAGACAGACACACAGGCAGACACACAGGCAGACAGACAGACACACAGACAGACTCACAGGCAGACACACAGGCAGACAGACACACAGACACACAGACAGACTGACAGGCAGACAGACAGACAGACAGACAGACAGACAGGCAGACAGACAGACACACAGACAGGCAGACACACAGGCAGACAGACAGGCAGACACACAGGCAGACACACAGGCAGACAGACAGACACACAGGCAGACAGACTCACAGACAGACACACAGGCAGACAGACAGACACACAGACAGACAGACACACAGACAGACAGACAGACACACAGACAGACAGACACACAGACAGGCAGACACACAGACAGACACACACACAGACAGACTCACAGACAGACACACAGGCAGACAGACAGACACACAGACAGACACACAGGCAGACACACAGGCAGACAGACAGACACACAGATACACAGGCAGACAGACAGACACACAGACAGACACACAGACAGACTCACAGACAGACAGACACACAGACAGACACACAGACAGACAGACACATAGGCAGACACACAGGCAGGCAGACAGACAGACAGACAGACAGGCAGACAGACACACAGACAGACAGACACACAGGCAGGCAGACAGACAGACAGACACACAGACAGACAGACACACAGGCAGACAGACACACAGACAGACTAATGGCTGTCATACACATTATTTGATTTTATTTAATCTATTGTATTCTATTAACTAATTTTGTTATTCACATTATTTTGTTAATTTTATTTCTAAACATTTTTTCATAATTGTAATTGAGCCTTATGTCAATACAGACTGAGAGAGACACACCGTCAGTAGATGGCAGTAGGATCAAGACTAGAGAGAGAGAGAGTGAGTGTGTGTGTGTGTGTGTGTGTGTGTGTGTGTGTGTGTGTGTGTGTGGATCTGGATGTGATTGATTTGTTTATATTGAACTGAATCTGTTTCATATCTGAACACATGTGAACCCGTGAGCAGAACTCCATGTGGACTCAGCAGCTTCCTCTGCAGTGTTTTAACTGTTGAGCGTGGAGCTGAGAGTGAATGCAGCTGGAAAGTTGCTGTATGATACAAACTCTCCCTGATACATGTAATCAGATCTAAATTCAAATGAGTCCAAATTCCAGCAGAAGAACCCCCACGAGCCACCAACCAAACTCTGTACAATTTTCTGAGTATTTAACAAACAAAAACACAAAATCCACATTTTATGTAAATTCAACTGTAGAATGATTTACTGTGAATGAAGTTTCCAGAGTCCCTCAATTCTGTCTGCAGGTGGTTCATTGTGGCAGAGTCCCTCAGTTTTGTCTGCAGGTGGGTTGTTGTATCCACAGACTGCGAACTTGTCTGTTTACACCAAAACACTGGTGGATACAATTAGGTTTTATATGTCAACACACCAGAACTGACTGAGTGGGGACAGAGGAAGTAAAGGAACCTCCACTGAGGAATAAACAAAAAATATAATAAAAAATAAAATAAACGACCCAAAATAAAATACTGAAATAAAATAAAGAAATCTGCCTCTCATCCTCCCTCATTTCATGTCACCTCTTTACATGCAAAATACTTGATGATATGTAAAACGATAAAAGAAAAAGATAAAAATAAAAAAAACAGAATAGAGAAAAAATATATAGAAATAATAATAATCTGTAAAAAAACAAAACATATAAACAATTAAAATGAGTATTAATAAAATTTCCCACTGAATTGTTGACTCAGTAGAAGTATGAAGTGGCATGAGATTAAAATACCCAAGAAAGTACAAGTACCTCAAAACTGTACTTAAGTACAGTATTTGAGTTAATGTCCTTAATAACTTCTCAGCCCTGCTCGTCACAGCAGGCTGGTTTCTGTGGGGGGACAGAGCCTTCAGAGTCCATCTCTGTTTATAAATCTAGACTTTTTAGCCAAAAGCTTCATTATTGGAGGTTTCTGCCTTTTTTTAATGTCCTTGAGTTACATGAAAGACACTTCAAATCAAATGTATTAAATATGCTGCAGGAAGAACTGACAGTGTGAACAACTATTAAAGGTTTCCAGGGTGACCCTGTGCTGACACAGTCCAGCCCGAGGCTGACGTTAATCTCTCCACTGTTGCTATCTAATAAAGTAAAAATACCAATTTAAAAAGGGCAAATAATTCCAATCAAATCGTGGACAGACTTCAGAAAATGCTGCTGTGGTACTTTTATTCATTCAAAGGAGGTCACGGTGAAGGAGGCTGAGAAATAACAACCTGTCTGTCCTCTCTGTCTGTCTTTATTCCACCAATCAGCTCGTCTTCACACTCACTCACACACACACACACACACACACACACACAAACACACAGAGCAGCTGTTGAGCAGATTATCGTCTCCCTGCAGAGCGGAAAGACGAAGACAATGTCCAGCTGCTCCACAACACTGCAGATCCCCCCACTATCCTGAGCTATGGGAGTGATGGGAGGTATGGGAGTGATGGGAGTGATGGGAGGTATGGGAGTGATGGGAGGTATGGGAGGTATGGAGAACATGTCAATGGTTTGAGTCCCAGCAGCTGCTGGTGTCTCTCTGACATGTTTCAAAACCAGAATCAAAAATCTGTAACCTTCAGTCAGACTTCTTAGAGCTGATCAGTACCGATCAATAACTTAATCTGATCTGAAAATGATCTCAGCTATTGGTGACTGATTGGTTCCTGTTTTTAAATACATTTACAGATTAGTTGAACAGCAGGATTTCAGATCCAAACATCGTCTGTGTTTATCATCCAACTCGCCATCACGTCTGAAAAACTCTCTGAAAACCAAATGAACCTGAATGCCTCAATTCAATTCAATTCAGTTTTATTTATATAGCGCCATATCATAACAAAGTTATCTCAGGGCACTTTTTCGAGTAGAGCAAGTCTAGACCGACTCTTTATATTTACAGAGACCCAACAGTTCCCACCATGAGCAGCACTAGGCGACAGTGGCAAGGAAAAACTCCCTTTTAACAGGTAGAAACCTCGAGCAGAACCAGGCTCTGGGTGGGTGGTCATCTGCCTCGACCGGTTGGGTTGAAGGGGGAGGGGGGGAGCGGGAGAGAGAGAGCAGGAGGAAAGAGAACATACAGCAGCACAATACAGTTTCACACAGAGATGCAACGCAATGGTTGCGGTAATGGTATGGATGTTAACACCAACAGAAACAACACTAAGAGCAACATTATAGCAGCAACACTAATAATAATAGCAACAGCAACTGCAGCAGCGGGTGCAGAGCAGGAGCACGGGGGCAGCAGGTGGCCTGCAACCACAGATCCAGACTCCACAGCTCCGGAGGCAGAAACACCTGCAGAAAGCAACAGAAGGAGAGAGAGAGAGAAAGGGGAGAGAAAGCACACAACTACGGGAAGAAGTTGAATTAATAACAAGCATTGATGGATATGAGGGTGTACAGATGGAGAGGAAGAGGAGGAGAGAGGAGCTCAGTGCATCATAGGAAGTCTCCCGGCAGTCTAGGCCTATATCAGCATAACTAAGGGGGGGCTCAGGGGTCACCTGAGTCAGCCCTACTATAAGCTTTAGCAAAGAGGAAAGTCTTAAGCCTACTCTTAAATGTGAGGAGGGTGTCTGCCTCCCATACACAAACTGGGATCTGGTTCCACAGGAGAGGAGCTTGATAGCTGAAGGCTCTGGCTCCCATTCTACTTTTAGAGACTCTAGGAACCACAAGGAACCCTGCATTCTGGGAGCCCAGTGCTCTAGTGGGGTAATAGGGTACTATGAGCTCTTTAAGATATGATGGTGCCTGACCATTTAGGGCTTTGAAGGTGAGGAGGAGGATTTTAAATTCTATCCTGGATTTTACAGGGAGCCAGTGTAGAGAAGCTAATATTGGAGAAATATGATGTGTCTTCCTGGTTCTTGTCAGTAAACGTGCCGCAGCATTCTGGATCAGCTGGAGAGTCTTAAGGGACTTATTGGGGCAGCCTGATAATAGAGAGTTGCAATAATCCAGCCTAGACGTAACAAATGCATGGACTAGTTTTTCTGCATCTGTTTGAGTCAGGATGTGCCTGATTTTTGCAATGTTACATAAATGAAAAAAGGCAGTTCTTGAAGTTTGTTTTATGTGGGAGTTAAAGGACATATCCTGATCAAAGATAACTCCAAGATTCCTTACGGTGTCGCTGGAGGCCAGGGCAATGCCGTCTAGAGAAACTATATCTTTTAGATAATGTGTTTCGAAGGTGTTCGGGGCCAAGTACAATAACTTCGGTTTTGTCTGAGTTTAACATCAGAAAAATGCAGGTCATCCAGGTTTTTATGTCCTTCAGGCATGCTTGAAGTTTAGCTAATTGATTAGTTTCATCTGGCTTGATCGATAAATATAATTGGGTATCATCTGCATAACAATGAAATTTTATGGAGTGCTTCCTAATAATATTGCCCAAAGGAAGCATATACAAGGTAAACAGAATTGGTCCAAGCACAGAACCTTGTGGAACTCCTTGACTAACTTTGGTGTGCATAGAGGTTTCATTGTTAACATGTACAAACTGATATCGATCTGATAAATAGGATTTAAACCAGCTTAGTGCTGTGCCTTTAATGCCAATTAAATGTTCTAGTCTCTGTAATAGAATGTGATGGTCAATGGTATCAAATGCGGCACTAAGATCTAGTAAGACAAGTACAGAGACAAGTCTTTTGTCAGATGCAATTAGAAGGTCATTTGTAACTTTCACCAGTGCTGTCTCTGTGCTATGATGCACTCTAAATCCTGACTGAAAATCCTCAAACAGCTTGTTGTTGTGTAGAAAGTCACACAACTGATTGGCGACTGCTTTCTCAAGGACCTTAGAGAGAAAAGGAGGGTTAGATATAGGTCTATAATTTGACAAAACCCCTGGATCAAGAGTGGGCTTTTTAAGAAGAGGTTTAATTACAGCTACTTTAAAGGACTGTGGCACATAGCCTTTTAATAAGGACAGATTGATCATATATAGAAAAGAAATGCTAACTAAGGGTAAAACTTCTTTAAGCAGTCTAGTTGGGACGGGGTCTAAGAGACATGTTGATGGTTTAGATGAGGAAATCATGGAAGTTAGTTGACTATGGTTGATGGGAGAAAAGCAGTCTAAATGTACATCAGGTTTTACAGTTGTTTCTAAGGTTCCTGTGTTTGAAGATAAGTTTGAATTTTATCATTAAAGAAGCTCATAAAATCATTACTACTGAGGTCTATAGGAATACATGGCTCAACAGAGCTGTGACTCTGTCAGCCTGGCTACAGTGCTGAACAGAAACCTGGGGTTGTTCTTATTTTCCTCTATCAATGATGAGTAGTAGGCTGCTCTAGCATTACGGAGGACCTTCCTATAAATTTTAAGATTATCTTGCCAGGCTAAACGTGATTCTTCCAGATTGGTAGAACGCCATTTCCTTTCAAGTTTTCGCGATGTTTGCTTTAATTTGCGGGTTTGCGGGTTATACCATGGAGCTAACCTCCTCTGTTTTATTATCTTCTTTTTTAGAGGGGCGATAGAGTCGAGTGTTATTCGTAGTGAGCCTGCAGCACTATCAACAAGATGATCAATTTGGGAGGGACTAAAGTGCTAACTAAAGTTAGCATAGGAGTCAACTGTTACATTGAGACATGGAACTGAATTAAATGCCGATGGAATCACTTCCTTAAATTTAGCAACAGCACCATCAGATAGACATCGTATGGCGTGTAGTCCAGTAATAGGAATTCAAAAGTTATTAAATATTGGTCTGATAAAAAAGGATTCTGTGGAAAGACTATTAGATGTTCAATTTCAATGCCATAGACAAGAACAAGGTCGCGAGGGTGTGGTTAAAACAGTGATTGGGTTTATATACACTCTGACAGAAGAGCAGAGGGAAACAGCTAGCCTTGCTCTGTCCAAAGGTAACAAAATCCACCTACCAGCACCTCTAAAGCTCACTAATTAACACGTTGTATCTCGTAAAAATGACAATTTGCAATTTGCCAGTGTACTGGACTATTTCTTGCCTTGAACAGTTGCCAGGCAACCAGGGGAGTCTCCAGGAAGTTACTGTGCCTGGCCAAGAAATAGTCTAAACCCTAATAAAACAGTAAAAAAAAAAAAAAAATCAAAAAGGTTTCATCAGACAGCATACTGGACTCCATGTACACTGTATATCTGTCCCCTGTTCAAGTTGAATCAGCACTGATCCAACGTCTCTAGATGCATTTCAAAGACTGCACAGAAAGACAGACTGAGACCCATAAGTCATAATTTATACACATGCCCACGAACACACACTCATCGGCCATGTCTGCACATCATCAGTGCATATCAGTATGCACACACACACGCAGAGCAGTAAGAACTGGGTGATGACAGGCAGAGCAGGCTTTGCTTTAAAAACAGGATCACTGTGCATTTCAACAGCAGACTGCAGAGTCTGATGTAACCAGATTTCCATGATAACACCTTAGCAATGTGTCTGGACACTTTCAATGAGTTATTCATGATTCATAAAGGGATAGATGGCAGGGGCATGAATTTCTTTCCTGGACCTTCCACTGAGTAAATATCAAAACACACTCCCTGGCAGTGTGGTAGCTATTCTTTGTGACTTGCTTGCTGAATTGGGCCAACTGATGCTCTGCACACTATCTAACATAGCCACAGATATGCAGTTTTGTAAAGAAGACACATTAACCATCAGGAATTAGGATGATTCATTGACTTGTGGTGGGCCAACTGAGCTAGGCAGCAGTGTTTGGATGTGTTCCTGGCCAGCAGGATGATGAATCTCTGAATCTCGCTCTCTCTCTTGTCTTACAGCCATCAGCCTGTGTTTAATGTTTCCTTCCTCCGGTGCCAAGATGTCTCCAATAGCACTGATTCCCACATTGTGCTCGACAGCAAAGTGTCCGCCGAGCGCCAGGGCACCGGCGGAACATTTACTCTGTGTGACAAAGGGTCACGAGGCTAAGTGGGCTTAATGTGCAAACAAGCATGCCCGAACAGCTAAGTAGCATTTGGGGGGAGGAAGGGAAAACTAATATGAAAATCCATCAATGAAATTAAATGTTTCTAGGGATAACAGAGCTGGGAAAGAATGTCAGGCGTACATTCAAAACACATGGGAGGTATTTGAGGGAAGCCTGGATGATTGAGCTCCTACTGGAGCCTTGAAAATGGGCTTTCTCCAGAGGTTTGGTTTGATGTGAGGGAGAAAGTTGGGAAGAGAGAGACAGCAAGACTAGACTGTGTGTGAAGCGGTGTGTGTGTGTGTGTGTGTGTGTGTCTTCGTCACCAGAGGACTTACGGGCAGAGCAGAGAAACGCTCAATCATATCCAGCTGTTGAGCTGTTGTGCTGATGGATGGGAAGCACCAGGCATGCGTGTCTGTTTACTGAGAGAGGAGTCCCAGTGTGACGTGCACACAAAGATACAAGCAGCACATAAACACGAGCTGGCTCTCCACTCTTTTTTAGAATTTGGCAAAGTCCAACCTGTCATATTAGAAATACTGAGTGGAAGTGGAAAAATCCAAAACACAAGTCTTTGAAAAAGTTTCTGTGCTCACTCAGTCAGTTCAGATGTTATGCCACATTATTTCTAGTGGTGTTGAGTCATGCTTACCATGATTTGATAAACTAATGGTTCACAGGCGTTTTATTTACAGCTCCATCAAGAAATATTTTGACATTAAAGGGTTGGTTCACCCAACTAACAAAAAAACATATTTCCTCTAGTGGTATCTATCGTGCAGATGGTTTTGTTTTAATTTTTCCAGTTTTGAGATGTCTGTCTCTGAGATTTCAGTGTCCAACAATAGCTAGCTACCCAACAATATCTGACAATTTCAATAAATTTAAAAAAGTTTAGCCTAAATACAGCTTTTACTATACTAAGTACTGCCTAAGTGGTTTCAACTTAACACAAACAAAGTGCAATTTTTTTCAGTATTTAAAATTATACCAACGTATACTGTACATACATAAATGCTTTCAGAAAATATACTGGAGTTTAATTTTTCCTCATTTTGAGTATAATTTAAGCATATTTTGAATTCCACAAAATGTATTTAAAATGCACTGACCTTATATCCCAAGTTTTTTATTTACTGTTTTTTTTATCACATAAAAGTCAATTATGAATACACTTTCAGAACAGGTACAAAAAGATTCTTCTGATACCCAAACACAGAGTCCAACACAAAGTCCATGTAGCTTACTAACACGGACAAATTGCTAGCTAACTAACTGTCTTGAGTGGATAATGTCAGCTAATTCATCCAGACTCCTGGGGCTGATCTGAATGGTAAATTGGCTAGCTTGCCGTTTGCAAATTACTTTATCAGCTAACGTTACAAAACAACCAACGCCAGATTCATGCAGTGTAGCTTAGTTACATCCGAATATGATGCCATGTGCACTCATTAACTACAATGACAGGAGTAGGTCTTGGCAGACTGAGCCCTGGCTGCCAGACTGGGACCTAAGTCCAAAATGTACTTTTGCACCAGTGGTGACTCCCAGGGTGTCAGTGACCATGTTCAGGCAGGTACAATTAACTACCTCTCAAATCAAAGTGAAACACACTTTGTTCCACCAAGTACCCTCTAATTAAAGCAGATTAAGGTAGATCCATCAAAAGGTCCCACAATATTTCTCCCACACTGACAACAGCAGTCCAATAAACATCTCTGCAGTCCACTCAGCAGGACTTGCCTCATGGAAACTAAAGCACTTATAGAACTGCAACTGTTTTTCTATAGTGAATCATTTTAAATTTACACTCCCTAATTAATGTTTTAAAACTTAACACAGGTCACAGCTGAATTGCAGTGATACTTGTGGGGAAATTTAATTATTGAAGCAGGAAATGTCACAGAAGAAAACACAAGAAAATAGGGCCAATAAGAAATCAGTGCATGAGACATTTTTGGAGAAGACAAGTCATAGTAGGAATAAAGACAGAATTATGACAAATGTCATACATGTAAGACTAAAGTTAGAGAATTCTTGTATCATTTTGAGAAAACTCCATCTGCTGATAAGCTGTGAGATGCAGTTAAAAGCTCTGGAAAAAACTACTAAGTGGACCGTTTCATTTTGATTATTTTGTCAAACCCATTACTTTTATTAATTTTCAAAATTCAGACTTTATTCTGGGTTGTCTGACCTTATCTTTCTGTCTTTTACTATTTACTATTTCATTTTTTCACTTGGCCTTAATAAACTTTCATAGAAGAGAGCACGTCTCTGAATGGTGGTAAAGGTGGCTGTTCCCTTAGTAGGACAAATACAAAGATGAGCATGAGTCCAGGCAGGTGGGTGGCCCCCTGGTTGGGGGTGGGGTGGTATGTGGAGGTGTCATCTCTTTCCCAGGAGGGGTGTGGTGCATTCACAACCTGCACTGATGACAGGAATCCCAGGTTACCGCTGCTGACATGACCTGAGTGCTGACTTGTTATTAGAGCGATATCACAGGGCATGTACACAAGCGCACCCTGTTGTTTGGCCGGGTGGGGCTTCACAGGGCCAATGACACTAAAATGTCCTTACAAGACAAGGTGAGATGATTTACAGTGTATATACTGCCTTAAAGTCAAAACAAAATGAAAAATGCCATTTTAACCCTTTTAGATCACATCCCCAGTCATATTGTGCAGCTATTTAACAATATATGACGAAAAAACAAACAACAAAATCTATTTCTTTGCATTCTTATATCAAAATCCAATCATGTTTTTTTCCTGTAAAACAAAATATGACGTGGTGTAAGGGACCGGGCAGGAAGGCACGAGGACACAGAAGTATTTTTCTTAACAACAAGGGTATTTACCCAAACAATCATTTAAACAATCCACAAAAATAAACAATAGTTCAACTCAACAGAACTAGCTGAAACAAATTAACAGAATCTAACAATGTGACCAAATCAAAGTTCAGACTAATCAAAACTGACCTACCAAACAAAGAACACCGGGGAACATATATACTGGGTGATCAAACCAGTTTACATACACGGGCGGATTACATAAAACATTTAACATAGTAATTAACTGAAAAGAAACAAACAGCCTGGCCAGTCTCTTAACTGAAATAAATATTAATCAAATCCAAAGGAACTACTAAATTAAGTCAAATTAAATCTACAAACAACTATTTAAAATAACCCCAATCTTCCCTTGAGGTGGTGGGTACTTGGTACAGTCCCAATTGGCACTTCCTGCATTTAATGCCACTGCTTCCTGGAACCCATCTTTTGTCTGGCCAGATGACTCCAGCAGTGGAAGCAAGGACCCCCCGCAGCACCGGTAAAACAGAAAAGAGAATTTAAACTCCTCAATATATCTTAACATTGTTAAACATACAAAAGTTAACTAAATGTGCATGCTACAAAGGAAACTAATGTAATATTAACAAATGCTAAATAAACCATGAGTATGTTATATGAACTAAAGAGTTATGTGTGGTCATTTATGTGTTTCTGTATGTGTAATGTGGTTAACAAAATGTGTCGAACTTAAACTACTGTGTGACCGGGCATGGGGTTACCGACTCTTATGTTAATTGTGTGGCTGCGGATGCGGCCATCACACGTGGGTTTATGTAAACTTGAATCAACCAATAATATCATGACATCCACCCATCAATCAATCTTGAACTTTTAGCAGCACAGAGCTAAGATTTACTCACTCCAAGGACAAAATATTCATCCTCTCCCTCATCTTCCTCCACCTCCTGCAGCTCTAGGGGCACGTCTGCCTGTTCCAGTAACGGGGGTGATGAAGGTGTTTAAGGAGGTGAGTGGTCCTCTACGATTGAATGGAGGCTAGCATCCAACTCTCAATCACTGTAATTCTCCATGTTTGTTATGACATGCCCACTTTTCAACATTCAAATCTAATTCCTCCCAACGTTATGTCCTGCCTGCCGATCCTGTTTCACGCAGAAATACGTCACGATACAGAAGCTCGATACTCTCCAAATGCCGTTTCATCTCAACTTTAAATGTCAGATGCTCAGTCTTCTATGATGAACCTTCCTCCTGAACAGAGCCAATCAATATGATTTATCGGATGTCTGAGTGGAGAAATGACTTCAGTGTGGTGAGACAGGACATTAAAGAGCTGCTAACTCATCTACAGGAGTTTCATTAGTCTGGCTTTCAAGACTTTTAGTCCCATCATGGTTGAAATGCTGTTTCAGAGGAAGCCAATGATGGTTGGCACAGAAAAATAAAAAGCTATTTGTACACAAAGACCAAGTGCCTTTGCTTTCCTTTTTTTTTTTTTTTTTTTTTTTTTTTTTATCCCGGAATCCAATGAGCACCATTTATCACAGACTTGAAAGGTTGGTGAAACCCATAAACAAGCTTTTCTGTTTAACCTCTTGCAGGAACCTGGTGGTGTCATCAGACTCAGGTTGTTCAACAAAGTACTGTTCAAACCCACGGATCTGTTTTAAATTTGAATGGAGGTCCCAAATTTCTCACATATACCAAATATGTCAGAGTGAACTTAGGAATTTGTATAAAATAATGTATCTGATCTACAGTAGTATATTTCCATTTGATGGAATAATGCAGCCATAAAAACATCTTGGGTTTGAATTTTCAGCCAGTGTAAACATATATAGTTACAATAAAGTGTAAAGTAAAAGTGAATCAAGAAGATGCCAAACAGGTGATACTGTTATACACTGTGAAAAACAAACAAAAAAAATTAATTAATCATTAATTCAAATTTTACTTAAAATTGCACCATTTCATACAAAAGCTGTTCAAGGTTCTTTGTATAATGATAAAACAATGAAACAAAAAGGCAAATAGACAAACTGAGAAATAGTCCACTGAATAGCGCATCAGAGAATGAAATCAAATGAGTCCTTTGTAAGATTTTGGCAGTGTAAAGGAACAATGTTTTCCTTATGTTGTATTTTTTTGTTTACCAACCCTTGCCTTTTTAGTATTTATTTATTATATTTTGTTTCTTTCCTTGTGCTTTACTTCAAGTCTATGATCAAAAATGTGACGTATGCATTGTTGTGATGCAAATAAAAAATATATTTATGAAAAAAAAGAATGAAATCAAAAGCTGCATTTTCCATCCAAAGCCAGAACTGTGTCAAGTATCAAACTTGAATAATGAATAACTGGCAGGTGCCAGGCACCTCACTAACTAACTGGACCTGATATTTATCAGCATTGATCAATCTGTGCCACAACTGTCGGTACAGGAACAGGTTGTAATGGTAAAATGTATTGTCTGGGATACTAACAGTCCTCATCTTGTGTGAACAGCTGTACACGGAGCTCAACGTTGGTTTCAGTTCATTTAGGTTAACGAACAGATGAAGACAGAAACTAAACCAAGAGAATTGAGGATTGAGGCTCATCATGCATTGTCCATCATGGTCTCAACAAAAGAGATGCACTTTTCGCAATATGTCACTTTCCTCTCTTCTTCTCTCTAGTGTCTGCTCTCTGGCCGACTCATATTAGGTAAGACCCGCCCTCTTGAGATTGGCAACTAATCAAATATGACAAATGACAAATTGTGACAGTGATACAACGAAACCAGCCACTGGGTCTGTGAGGGATCCTGAAAGTAGGCTAAGAAAGAGTCTGCTTGTAACCTTCCAAAAGTCTGCGTTAACCTTTCCAGACAAGAGGAGGCTTAAATTTAAAGTCCAGATAATCATTATTATTTTCAGAATATTACAACAAAGACAAAATCAAAGAGAACCTTCCAAATTGACTTTACTGCCCCTATTAAGTGTGTCACCTCTCTGGCCAGAGCGAGCCACTGAGCCAAAGCAGCAGTTGCCTGTGGGCCACCATTTGTCTCTGGCCTGTGGCCTCATTGCAAAACCACTAATTATGTCTGCCCCATTCACAGCTCCCATTTACATGCAGAGTTCAGGAGGAGTTCATTTGGTTTGACAGGACCTCATCTGTAATGGAGACTGCTGTTGTAGAAAATCCAAATGGACTTTAATTACGTTGTTGCTGTTTAAGGCTCTGGGTGTGTATAATAGTGAATTGCAGAAAGTTGAAACTTGCTTGAGCGAGGTAATATCAGTAAATATCATGTCTGCTTTTATTGTTGTCCAGGTTACGTTGTCATTATCATCATATTTGAAAGTGTGGATTGATTTCACAATGATGCACTGCATTACCAGCTATTACAAGAATAAAAGTAGGCATGATATTCACTGTGATCCCTGTTTTGGATTGTCCCCAGGGAAAACCTCCCAGATGAGTTGAGTAAAATTGTCATTTAGTGTAAATGCTGCAGATTTGGTAGATGCCGTTTTTTTTGTAACTGATACTAGATACTGGGACTTTTTCCTACCTCCTGATTGTGAGCTTTTCCTGTCACAGAGGCCTTCTGGGAAGTATCACCCTGCACTCCCTCAGCCTCTGCCATCACTCCACAAAATTCACCTTGAAAGCACTTCATAAGGCATTCATTAGCAGACTATTAGAGCTGTGGATTTCCACAGTCCTAACTGTCATCACATAGAGCGAGACTAGCAGGGACTCCAGACAAAACATGACTCACTTTTCCACTGTAAACATAATAACCCTTCATGAAACACGGTGTTCAGCACATTAACAGCAGTCCTACCTTTGGATTTCGGAGATAGAGGAAATTAAAGCTGTATTAAATTGCGATTTGACTTAAAGAGATGCAGATGAAAACAGCTAGTGGGAATACAGTCACAACTCTGTTGGAAAATACCTAGTAATAGCTGGGAAATGCCACGTCAGGGGTTTCCTCATGAGGTGGTTAACCAAAGAAACACCACCATCACTTTGGTGATAACTAAGCTTTTTGACAGCAGCAATCATTCTTAATATCAACCATCTGAGCATCAAAATTAGGACTGAAATAAACAAAGCAACAAAAGAGCCCACTTGGCAGTGAGAGGGACTACAGCACAGACATTACTGATAGCCCAGTTAATAGCATTGAGACTATTTCCCTCCCCCGCCGCTTTACTCATAAGTTATCTTCCCCTAAACGTGTGAATCACAATAATCGAATTATTATTCCCATCACTGGCAGTGATGAAACGTCCCAGAAAGCACCTGGTCAATTCTTACAAAACAAAATCAGTACTGTATCCCTACAGCGTCACATATACTGGCCTCTAAAACCTTTAACTAATAACAAAAGGTATCTTGTTCCAATTAAGACATTATCTACTGGTAGTACCACTGGTTTGTCTAGTATTGAAAAGAAACCGCACCTTGATCAAGGTCTCTCAATCACTATAGACAGTCTCTAACCTTCCATTCTTCTCAGAAGTATTAGAAAGAGTTGTGTCTCAGCAACGTTCGGCTCACATAAGTAACAGCAGTCTTTTTGAACCTTCTCAGTCTGTCTTTAGGGCCTGTTATTCCACTGAAACTGTACTGACTAAAGTGGTAAATTACATTTTGCTTACCATTGATTCAAATTTCATTTCGGTACATCTATTACTGGACCTCAGTGTGGCTTTTGATACCACTGATCACGGCATACTCCTATCGTCTCGAAAACTACTTTGGCATCTCTGGCCTGGCTCTCGCATCGTTAAAATCTTATCTTTCTGGAAGTGTGTTTCTTATAACAACGTTACACCATTATCTTCTGATGTGAAATATGGAGTACATCAGGGCTCTGTTCTTGACCCTGATGATACTCAGCTGTCTGTGCCTGTAAAGGCAGATGATGATGCTCAAATTAGAAATCTAGAGGTCTCTTTATCTGCTGCGAAATCCTGGATGTCACAAATTTCCTGCTCTTAAATTCCAATAAAACTGAGATGCTGGTCATTGGCCCTGCTCGACATAAGACACCAGTTTTGATCAAATAGTAACTCTCAACAACTGTGTGATCTCTCAAAGTTTGACAGTCAAGAATCTTGGTGGAACGTTTGATCTTACCTTCTCTTTTGATCAGCACATTAAAGAAATCACCAAGATTGCCTTTTTTCACTTAAGCAACACAGCTAAAATTAGGTCTTTTCTGTCCTTGGCTGATGCAGAGATCCTAATTCACACCTTTGTTTCATCTAGATTGGATTACTGTAACGTTTTGTTGTCTGGCCTACCGTGCACTACTACTAAAAGTCTTTAAATGGTTCAGAATGCTGCAGCTAGGATCTTAACTAAAACCAGAAAATTTGACCATATTTCACCAATTTTATCTTCACTTCATTGGCTTCATCCATGTCAGATCAGACTTTGAGGTGCTTCTGATGACTTATAAAATTGTAAATAGACTCCCTTATCTCTCTGATCTCATTAAATGTCCCATCCTGTGCTCTCTGCTCTCAGAATACTGGACTCTTATGTATCCCCAGAGTCAAAGCCAGCTGGCTTGCGGGCCTTTTCCTATCGTTCCCCTCTTCTCTGGAATAATCTTCCTGCTGACATCAGACTCTGTTGGGGCCTTCAAATCTAGGCTGAAAACTCATCTTTTTGCTTTAACCTTCTATCAGTACTTGTCCTTCCACACTTCAGGCCTCATACCTGTTACCACTTTACTTCCAGCGGGTCAGCCTCAGTCTCAATGAATCTATTAACATTAGTACTTATAGTCCATGTTTATCCTGCTGACAAGAATTCAATTCAATTCAATTCAGTTCAGTTTTATTTATATAGCGCCATATCATAACAAAGTTATCTCAGGGCACTTTTTCGAGTAGAGCAGGTCTAGACCGACTCTTTATGAGTCTAACAGACCTCAAACTTTTTGGTATCGACTGCATTTCTCTAACCCCCCCTCTACCCCACTGTTTTTGTTTCCGTGCCCTAAAAGCTGCCAAGCTGTGCATGCATTTCTGTCCGTCCTGGGAGAGGGATCCCACCCCTGTTGCTCTTTCTGAGCTTTCTCCCATTTTTTCACTGTTAAAAGGGTTTTCTGGGGGGAAGTTTTTCATTTGAATCGAGGGTCTAAGGACAGAGGGTTTTGTATGCTGTACAGATTGTAAAGCCCCTTGAGGCAAATTGTGATTTGTGATATTGGGGTATATAAATAAAATGGACTTGACTTGAATATATGAACAATTCATGATTACTCATAATTTCCCCATCTACCACATGCAGATAAAATGTGTTGTCGAAGTCATTCCTGAGGAACTTATTCAACCATGAAGTGTCTCCTTAGTCATACTAGAGAAAAACAACAGTGACCTCCTGGAGTTGTCAGTGAGTCTAGACACTCCCTAACAAGTTTTGGGAAATTCATTGCAAAATTGCTCATTATTCTTTCCTTGCAAGTCCTCTCTTTATAACTAATGTACTAGAAACAGAAATTGTAATTCATTCCTTTAAAGCTGCCATATGTAGAAATTTATAATTTGGACTTGGAAATTTGGAATTCTATAAAATTACTACTTTTACTTTTGGTACTTTAAGGATATTTTGATTTTAATACTGATGTTGAATTGCAGCAATTAGCAAGATGAGTTGACTACCATACAGCTACTGTAGATAACATTACGTGGCGAGCCCAGCACTGTTATCCATGGTCAAAACGATCATACTAAACATAACTTCATGAGCGTCAGTAGCTGTATGGGTAGTCGACTCATCTAATGGTAAGTTAGCAAGTTAACGTTATGTTAGCTAACGTTACTTGCGGCTATTTCATTAGAATGAAATGACGTGAACAAACGTGACTAAATGTAACATGAATAAACCTTTCATACATTTCCTCGTCCGTGAACATGATGTCTGCCTGAGTCACGTCCTGTTCTCTTTCACGTCCTGTTCACATTTAAGTAAAAATGACGTGTGGGATTTTTACATATAAATGAACATCTGATAAACCCACTGTACACTACATGCTCAGCAGCAAACAGCAGACAGACACAGTTAGATACTAGCTGGTGAACACAGTAGAGCATTTAGCAGCTAAAGAGCCAGATATGTTTCTCAGGAGTTTGTAGATAACAAACCAGAGCTAAAAGAGAGTGAATGTTGGACTTACATTCATCATGTGGACACGAACACAACTCCAAATGAATGTTAATGTTGCTCTGTGTCTGTTGGATGTCGCAAACAGTGTGCAAACTGCCAAACATGTTAACCATAAAAGGATTAAATATTTATCACTATATGATGTTGTCACTTCCTGTGTGGGGAAGACAACCGTCAGAAGATAATAGCAACATGTTATCTGGACAAATAGGATGACTGTGCTGCCTCTCTCCCTTGGTGTATATTGATACTCTTCTCTGCTGTAGCCCCACACAGAGCTGTGTGCAGAGAGAATCGGTGATCAGTGCATTCTGTCATGAAAAGCTGAACTAGAGAAGCTTTAAACATCACCGAAATGAAGAGCTCATTTCCCAAATGTTGGATTTCCATTTTGTAAATATGAAAGCTTGGCTTGAATATACAGGCCTTCAGCTGACCTTCAGAGTGATACTCGACAGCAGCTGCTGAGTGATCGGAGAATGTAGAGCGAGTGAGTGAGGAAGGACCAGGCAAGACAAGAGAAGAGAAAAGAGTACATGTTTCTTTCTTATCACTTCCAGTTTTTCAAACATTTCCAAAGACTCTTTAGTCTTTATACAAACATGTGCCATTGCTTAAAGTTCCATAATTCAGGGTATAAAGGGTGTATATTAAAAGGCATTGTTATGTACTGGGTAGAAAACAATGTATGATTACGCTGGCAAAACAAACATTTTAAAGGCAAAGCTTGAGAAATATGAAACATATCACTGAGTAAGACATAATGGGCTGGGGTTGGAGGTTAAAGACAACACATGCATTGTATAAAACCTGCTCTCAACCATACTCAGAGCAGTCTAGGATCCTCTACTCAGCAGAAAAAGCTTTACATACAAGGTGGTGTGTGATATTACAGGCATGTGAACAGTGGTGTTGATTATGTTTTTTACATTATAAAAGCTACATATAAACAAGGGACAGAGGGCTGCTGCTTAGTTAATGTGGTGGAAATGCATACTGATGTCTTTTGTATGCCCATATAGTATATTGCACATGTTCACTGTAGAAGGGAGGAGGTACTGATGTGATTAATACTTTTGACATTAAGGGACTAGAAGTTTGTCTCATAGATGTTGAATCAACACTATAGGATCGCCTGGATCGATTTTTGAAAACAATGGCAATGGATTCAAAATGAAGCTGCTAGAATTTGATATTTTGTGCAGATTCTTACTGAATTTTACCAATTTCCAGGAGTAAAGTGGAACTGACATATCAGCCAGGTTGATATTATTGGTTAATATTAGCCTATTACAGATATATCATTATATGCGTATACATCCAATAAGCAATAAGTAAAACACATTTAAGTGTGCTTCCAGGTGTTTGTGTCCAAGTGATGTCACTTGAGTCAGCGTCGGTTGAGGTTGGTGTGGAGTTAGAAAGAAGTGAGCTTACCAGACCTCTGTAGCTCGCTGCTCATCTCTGCCGCAGACTATATTAGCCGCTACTAGCATAATACAGCCAAATCTCTGACCGAAGTGTCGGCCTGTCGAGTTGCATTGTGGGTAATGTGGGCGGCCGGTTTAGACAAGGAAGAATGTGATGAATAAAAAAGATGATATCTCTGGTTCTGCTGCATCGACTTTGATCCTTCTTAAAAGATTGTCCATCATGAGTCTGACAATGTTTTAGGAGTGTGATGCTAAATCAGTAGAGTTTATTTTTCTCTGTCTTATGCAATTGTCAAATTTTGACATTGCCATCACAATCCAGTATTGATCAGGCTCTATTCAGAGGGATTCACTCCTTTGGTACATAGGAATGCTCCTGAACAGATGCAATGTGAAAGCAAACAAAACTAAATCACTGGAGCAGGATTTAGATTTTAGTTGATGGCGGTGAGTGTGGCAGCACCCAGATGAAAATGTGGGAATGAGGAAAAACATGGAGTGATGAGGATGTCAGGTACCTGCTAAATATTTGGTCTAGCAAAAACACAAAAACACTTTAGTGGTTCAAGTGTTTGCTCCTGTACAGTCAAGCAACACACAAAAGTAACTGCTACATTGCAGAGCTGGAAGCTTCACTGATGCGAGCTTGTGCTGACAGCCGTGTATCAAAACAATATTCAGGTTGAAACCAGTGAGAGGCTAGCAGATGACAAAATTTCCTACAACTGTTCACTGAAAAAAGTTCAGACTAACATTAACAGCTTCCTCCTTCATTCCACTATGATGGCAAAGCAGGGGTCGTGACGCAGAGGACGCATGCAAAAGAATGCAAAGTTGTCCAGTAGGACTGGGCAAAAAAATGATAATGATAATTATCACTATATAATTTTCCTCAATATAAATATAACAAATGTTTGATAAATGTTTGCTATAATTAAACCACCCATACACCAGGAGAGGGGGGCGCTAATGCACCTTAAACACTAACTGCCACCTGCCATTAAACAGAAGAAGAAGACGAACAGCCAATCATGTCGCAGAAGTAGAGGTATCCTTACAGACACAGTGGCTAACAGGCTTGTAATTGGAGTGGAATAAGCAAACCAGTAACCAAAATGAGTGACACAGAAGAAAACGCAGTGCCCATGACCAGCTTGAACAGGACGAAGCCATCGTCGACAAGAAAGTTCACTCAACTTCAGTAGTTTGGAGATATTTTGGCTATTTACAATCTGACAAAAAACAGAACAAACTGTGTTGAAGACACGAGCCAGCTAAGACAAACAACACCACAAACCTGTTTCATGATTTGAAACAATATCACACATTAGAACACGCAGAAAGTAAGAAATTACAGTACCTCAGATTTGTGAAATGTTCTGCTGTTTGGAAAGTGTTTGTCATGTTCTGACAATAAAGAATAGTTTAAAACCACAATTAACCACCTGGTTTCTTCAACTTTCACTCAGGAGCAAAAATCAGCCTTTGAACTTGAAAGAAATAATGATTTGACCTTCATCATGATAATTATCGATATCGACTGATATGTAAAAAAGAATCATGATAACATTTTTGGCCATATCACCCAGCCCTATTGTCCAGCAAGAAAGCTGAAACTGGTTCACATTTTTGCTGCAATGCAACGCGAAGTCGTCCAGCAAGGTGCGATGTTGGCCAATTAATTGCCTGCAGGAGTACATACCAGGGGCCCATTTCACCAAATCTCCCTCATTTTAAAGTTTTACCAATCAAAACAAACACCATACAACAATGCAGGTGGGAGCCCTGCACAACTCACACATGTATCTACAATTTGCAAACAATAATCATTTGTGAAACATGAAGAACTACAAATTTAAAACCTAGTTTTCCTTAAAAACCCATGGATTTATTACTCAAACTGGCCTTTCTGCCTTGTATTTTGTTGTAAATATTGTAACATCCTACGTTGCCATGAAGTATTTTCTTCCTTTTAATGCGAGTAACTACAGTGATTGTGCATTGGGCTTGGAGCACTGCCAAAATATGTTTGATTACACAGCAATATTGTGCCTGAACGCATCCTGTGTGGACGCTGCAGGAGGACTGAAGCTGCTGCCATCGCTATGCAACCAGTGTAGACACGGTGTCACCGATACCTGAGACATTGCGCCCCCACCAACACAGCTCTGAGCATTTTTGACACAGCACTGCGTCCGGTCTGAACACCAATGAGATCCTGTTGGTTGGGTCGCAGCTCTATAATGAAGGTGAGGCACAAAAATCACATCATCACTTGGATTTGAATGGCAGCGAACAAATTCATATGAAGTTTATTTTAAAGGCCAATATTGTCCCGAAATACCAAGAAGCCTTGACTACACAATAAACTGAAAGGCAGATGAATACTGACAAGGTCAACTGTAATGGAGCTGTACAGACTGAGAAGGTAAATATTGAGTACCTCACATCCCAGAACCTTTCACCTCACATGACTTGGCTTTAAAAGCATGACAACAATGATAATGATGATGATGATGTGTGAAGTGAATGAGCACAAAGTGTCATGGGAAAGTCTGTAGTTCATTTGTAGAACAGCTGTGTAATAACAAAGTCCTCTGGCTATGAATAAACCTCTTGTAGACCTGCAACAGGAAATAACAGAGCTGGGAGAAGACCCTTACAGTAGGAGACATGGCAGCACATTCAGCAGCCAAGAGTCCCATCATTTAACTTCTGATAGTAGTGTATGGAGCGCTGATGGCTGAGAAAAGCACTATTTCAGGTGAACTCTATGTAATGGAGACATCATGTCCATCAAACTGAGATGTAAGGCACCTTTTTACAAGTGCTACTGGTCACACATTTTCAAGTTACAAGTGGCTGACTCCTGACTAACATACAGTATAATAAGTCTAAAACCACACATTAATGACTACTGGCCAGCTGACAGTTACAGCACCAGTCTGGAGTCACATTAAATATGACTGCATCAACATTTTAAAAAAAGATCAAATATTAAAAAAAGACCTGATTCTTCTCTTTTTTAAACCTAGAACGTAACAGTCTTTTGGTTTCAAAGGAACCAGATTTCTTTTTTCTTTTGCATATGAGCAGGCTCAGAGAACTGTGAAAAGAAAAAAAAAAGAAAACAGCTAAGGTTTGACTTTAGTCAGATAAATAAAAAATATAAAAAGCAAATCATCTCTGTGGTATGATACATGTCACAGCATCGATCATTTGGAGTTTGTCTTTGGGGAGGTCATTATTTCAGATAAAACTTGAATCCCCCGCTTTGATAAATAAGGATTTTCTCCATGATAGTACCTGTAACAGTAACTTTACAATATGCTGTGTGAATTCTCAGGATGTTCCATCAATAAATAATCAAGCTGAGTGATCAGAAGTTCTTGAAGATCTCTAAGTCCTTTTGAGGCACAGGAGGGTCTTTCTTCCAGTCATCCTCTGGGTAAACATCAAAGTTGGAGGTGTCACCCTCATGGGAAACTTTAGGAACTATGGGAGGCTGTGGAGACAATGGCACATTTAGTACAAGTTGAAGTGCAACACTAAAGCTAACACTGGCTGTGGAGGAAGGTTTTTCAAGGGTGATTTATTTTTTGCATGGATTTTAAAATCAGTCCAATTCAACAGAACTGATCTGTAAAATAATCAATAAATAACTGATTAAATCATTCTGGCTTCGGGAATAATCAATGTTTAAGGATTTCAACTGAACTAAATGGGATTATTTACTAAAAAGGCAATGTTTTCCAGAAATGTAGCTCAGTGTCTATTTCTCAGGGAAAATACACAACAGGTTGATCAAACTTCTGCAGTGAGTAACATTTAAGGACTAACACTACCTAACTAACTATGTAAGCTGCAGTTAGGTCTTTCAATACGTCTAGCTTGAATGTTGCCACCTACTGGAGAACATACTGTATTAGCATGGAGTAATGCCCATAGACATTAACAGTAAGGTCAAACAGTCACTCTGTGAAGCTTCAGGAAACAGTCTTTAATGTTTACTATATTGCAAATTATCACACAATACTCAGCTAAGTAACTGAAGCTTCTTTTTTGTTTGTTTTAATAAAAAGAAAGAGATCATTCTGCTGTCTATTTTCAGCTTGTAGAAGAATTATTGCATGTTGATTTAATAGTTACAGTATAATGACTAAAAAGCACTCAATCAAATTATGATTTGCAAATTCAAATTCAAAACAAAAATCACTCTCTTTCAATTTAAAAAATCTGTAATGAAAATGTGGAATATTTAATTGAATTTCCTTGTGTTTTATTCATCCAATCAATGTAACATTAAGATTTTGCAATAATCTGTCAGTTTCCTACCTCTGGGTGGTTGAATTAAAAGACAGAAAATCAGTTTCGAATTTCTATTCATACTGTGGGATGACTGGTAGGGGAAAGGGGTGTGTCTGCCATCATCACACGTTTAACAACTGGCCTCCTGCTTCCATTAACTCCTCTTACATTATACTCTTTATTTTTCTGCCAACTCATTAAAAAGACTATTGGCGTTCATCTAAAAATACAACATACACCTTGAAAGCTATATGTGGCTATTTTTTAACCCAACAGACCAAAGGTATAATGATACCTAAAAAAAGTTTTATTTAATCTGATGAATAAAACATACAATTTAAGACAATTTAATTCAATTTTCAACCTTAAAAATATTGGGTTTTTTTTAATGGAAAATGAAACTAAGAAGTGTTACATGGATCAATCTTAATTCAAATCACAAACTACTGAATTATAACTTAAATGAGAGAACGGAGAGACTAAAATGACCACTTCTGAAAACAGCTCTCACCTTCAGTTTCCTAAGAAGAACTGCCTCCCAGTCAATTGTTTTGAACCACCGATGCTTCTTCACATCATCTGCTCCATTCTGCAACAGAAAACAGATCTACTGTACAACACAGACATGCGCAGCTTGGAACTGAGCACGCTGCTCACACTTCCTGAACATGACAAAGCTTTACATTGGACTAAATAATGTTGCCTTTATTTGGATATATATATTTCGGACATGTAGAGTGACTTCTTTGGGTAGTGGTCATCCATCATGTTGAGGTAATATTAAAAATGACAGAAGAGCCTGTCAGGGTTTGCTGCACTTCTAAAGATTAGTTCTGATGACCACAGAAAGTGTTTTAATAATCATGTTAGATGTGTGAGCAGTGTGCTGTGGGATTGGATTCACTGTAAAAGCTGCAGTGAAAGCTGCCTGAAGGACTACTGTAGTCATTAGTCTGCCTTTCAGTGGACACTCATCATATCCCAGGATGGTTAAAATACAGTTTCAGCACTTTTCCCACCATACCAACAACAAACATCTGGGTATTTTTAAACATGAAAAGGTTCAGACTGAAAGCAAAAAATGAAAACTGGTGCCAAATATCATCTGCCAGCACCTTCACTTCAACAACTAGCAAAGTTACTTGCTAGAGCGGGTGTGGGACACTAATACTGGAATTAGTGGATCTCCTGTTTGGAGAAATCTAGTGGGAATAACAAAGTCTAAACAATACACATGATGTTCATCTCTTTCCTCCTGTGGTTCACCTCCAGTTTCCTTCAGTGTAAAGTACATATAACAAAAAGAGAAAAATGTCTGCTGGTATGGAGTCTATAGTGTATGCAAGGACAATTAGACTTTGTTATGTTTTTAAATTGTAATCAATGAATAAATTGATCATCTTAAAAAAGGTATTATAATTAATTAAATTACATTTAAATGATGCATTTATAACATTAAATAAAAAAGATAATTCAAATTGCCAATTCATATTTTATTTCTTTGTCTTTGGTAGATGATACAATAATCATTGAATCTTAAAATGGTCCAACCCACAGAGCAGAAGCATGAGCTCTGATAGGACAGACCCAACACTCAACTCCCGCTAATAAGTAACAGCTGGCCGATCAGACCTCCTGCTGCTGCTGCTCTGTGGGTTAGACTTCATTTTAATTTTATTTCATTTAACTGATCTGATCTGAGTGTGTGTGTGTGTTGCTGAGATATTATCTGTGCTTTTGAAAGGTGAAGCCATAGGAGTGGACCTAGCCAGCTGTGTACAGAGATCAGCCTGAGTATTAAAGTGGATGTGTTGTACTTAGTTGAAGCATCTGGTAATGACAGTCCATAGCCATATAGGATAACCTGTATTTTTATAGGCCCTGCTACCAGCATGGCTCTAGGGACAGCAATGTTGTTCGTCGGTCCACCGCTTTGGTCTGATTGAAACCGGGACAACTATTGGATGAATTGCCATGACATCTTCCTCCTCATGGTCCCCAGAGGATGGATCCTGATGACTTCAGTGATCCCTTGACTTTTCCTCTTACACCATCATCAGGTCAGGTCAAAATTTGTCCAATACTTTGGTTAAAAAAAAGTGCAAAACTACACATTCCCATCAGCCACAGCTGTACTTCTGTTTAATTAGCATGTACACTAAGATGACGAACATGGTAAACATTATACCTGCCAAACATCAGCATTGTCTTTATGAGAATGTTAGCATGCTGTTGTTATCATTTAGCTCAAAGCACTGCTGTGCCTAAGTACAGCTGACTCTTGGGATAATGTTGCTTTGTTTTTTATTGCATAATTCTAACAGCCTTATAAGTTGTACATGTCCTTTGTTTTGCACATGTAGCAAACTAAATCTGTTAAAACTATGAATTCACCCTAGTTTTTGGCCATAATGCCCAGCCCTAAGTACAGTTTAATTTTCTTTTGTTGCCAATTTGTTGCCACTACTTTATAACAGGGAAAATTCTCACAATTTAGCCTATAATTTGCATTTATAGCAATTTTATATTCAAAAGAAAACAACAGAGTTGCTTACTTGAAGGATAAAAATAAGTAAGTTTCCAGAATAAAATTCTCAGAAGCACTTAATGAAATATTCATGTTGTTTTTGGTAAAACAGAATCTTTAAGAATGTAATGGAATTAAATTGAATCAGAACTTTGTGAATCAAATCAGGAGATAGTAATCAAGCACCAATAATCAACTGCATGAAGTAAACTGCCTACACATCTTTAAATTAAAGCAATGATGAAGTCTGTACATAAACTGTACATAAACAAATCAGTTGATTGTAATTAAACACTGTCAAAGTCTATCATTATTATAGTGGCACAGTCCAGCCTCCATACATCAGGACAGACAGCCTGTGACTGCACAACAGCTTCAGTGTTAATGAGCAATGAGACTGCTCTGCAGAGGAATATTGGCAGCCACAAATTGATATCATCTTGTCTGGGATTATGTGGAGTTAATCACTGGGCTTACAGAAGTATTTGTTTTATTGAGAGTAGCTCTCAGTCTCCCGCTCCTTTCACTCAAGTTAATTGAAACGCTCCAGTCCTCCAGTTTGAATGGGAATCTACACAGGCCCCATTGATGAGTGATGAAGTGGCAGGCTCCCAGTAAAATGTAAAACGTACACACTATTTTCCACTTTGTAAGTCTTCCAAGAGATCACTAGAAAAACATTTCTCTGAAATTACTGAGGCTGTACACAGTGAAATGTCTCTAAATGCTTTTCTTCCACATTTCAGACCTTCTTCTGTGTTTAGGTTGTGCAGTGTAGCTGTAAGGGAGGTTTAAGAGGAGCCAATGGAGCAGATTTATGTGTTTTTTTTAACTCCACTGTCATAATCAAGGGTCAAACTCGATATGAGGGTGTCAGGGAGGTTCATTTACTCCAGACAAACAACAAATCACTTTGCTGATGGAGACTCTGCACATGAAGCAGCAGTTGGAGCAGTAAGGGACAGTATGGGGTCAAATTGCTAACGGGAGAAATTATTGTTGCTAAATTGGTTATTCGATTCTCTGTTTGGAGC
This sequence comes from Macquaria ambigua, assembly GCA_008360985.2. Taxonomy (NCBI): domain Eukaryota; kingdom Metazoa; phylum Chordata; class Actinopteri; order Centrarchiformes; family Percichthyidae; genus Macquaria; species Macquaria ambigua. The sequence continues at coordinate 84,223 of VMKM01001540.1, read as the reverse complement.
TATTTATGTGAGATTTATACTAACTCCCTGAGACCTACGTACTTTTAACCTCTTGTGTAACACTGTTTCAGGCAAAGCTAACTGCATAGAAGTTCTTCAACAATGCAAACTAAGAGAGATCATCAAAGTAACATAACTGGTAAGTCTGTATCTCTCACATTCTAAGTACAACTAAGAACAGAGTAAAACTGTTGTATTGAAGTGTGAAGTGTAGCGTCATCCTGTTGGGCCTTGCCTTCTTAGTAACGCCATGTTTCCTTACCAGTGTGGTCCATCTGCTTTTTGATTTATATAGTAGATATGTGAAAAATCTGATCCTAACAGTAGGGCTGGTTATTAAACTTACATACTGTTTTGGTACCCTAGCTTTTACAGTTTCAGTCTGATTTCCTCAATGGTGTCCTTTTTCTGTTTAACTGTCATAATGAGGTCAAGACTGCAGGCACTCCTCAGGCCTGAAAGAAGTACTTGCTTGCACAGAGTATCTTGACTCCACTCACCAACTTGTTCCAGAGCTTTCAACCACATCTCATGGTCTATATTTGCATATGGAGTTTGCTCTGTTGTCATGAAGTTGTCTTCTCATGTGACCTAACTGTGGAAACTTGGTCTCATGCATTGGAAAGCTCTGGAAAAAGCTGGTAAGCGGACCTTGAGTTAAAATGATGCTTTTTGAGTAAAATAAATCATTTACTCTATACTTTTATTGACAGTTAATCCTCTAAAAATGTGCTAGAATTGAACATTAATAAAAGAGTAGAAAAGGACAGTGCTCTTTGTAGTGAAGATGCAGCAGTATCTATGGTAAAACATCAGGCCTCTACCAAGGAAACAAAACTGAAATTGAAACACTGATATTTTTAATGTTTTTTATTATACTACAATTATTCCTACAAATAGTCCTGCAATGAATCCTAACTCCATGAAAGTTCTAATGAACTTTTTGCTCAAACTGTTTTCAAGAGGTGTTGATTCAACTATATGATCACTTTGGAGGATCTAGTTTGCTGAATTGTTTCACGTTATACTGATAAGTGTTTCTAATATTTAGTCTACCCTCACTGATTAAAATGATTAAAAAGTTTAAGCCAGGTGTACCTAATAAACTGAATGTATATCTTGAGGTAAGGTATTGCCCTATTCAATTCAATTTTATTTATATAGCGCCAAATCCTAACAGAAGTTACCTCAGGGCACTTTTCATATAGAGCAGGTCTAGACCGTACTCCTGCCTAACAGTCATACAGTTTGAGTCTTCTGAGGACAGATTTTAAAGTGTCTGCACACAAATTCAAGATTTTGTGCTGAAAATTGTTCTGCAAATATGTCTCTGTGTTCTCTCAAACTCTGCATGGCAGATTGGTCAGAGATTGAAGTTGCACTCAATAAGTGAGTCATGAAAAAACTTCCAGAACTTTGTGTTGCTGAGAGGAGCAAGTATGTTGCTTTCATTAGGGACTAACAATATTTAGATTACAACTCAGACATATTACAAATAGGAGTGCCCACAGACAGGGATTCATCCTGCTGGAAGTGAAAAAACTTAAAAAGTCCAAACAAGCCTTCTGTAAATTTCCCTTCATTTATGACTAATTGGAACCATGTGGAGCTTCAGTCACACTGTGGGCTTTTTCCTGCCCTGGTCCTCAGACTGCTGACGTCAAACTACCTACTGAAGGTATGAAATATGGTGAGCTGCCATGTGGTTCATGGAGACAGAAAATCTAACCAACTCACCTTCATGTTGCCTAGCCGTCTGGCTCGGTCAATGACCAGAAATTTCTTGATGAGGTCTCTGGGGGAAAAAAGAAACAGTCAGTGAATCCAAAGCTGTACAGTGTGTTTCTGAAAAGTGTTCTCCCTCTCTCTCTCTCTCTCTCTCTCACAAGGAAAAACTGTCAGAAGGTCCTCCCAGCACTGTCAAAATGACAAATGCATCCTCACCAAAGGTACCCTGACAGCCTGTAAAAGGTGACGAGTGCTGGCTAAGTGAGTTGTGTCCCTTTGACAATCTTTTAATTGAAAAAAAGTGAGCACCTTTTCTGCAGACAGGAACTTTCTGAGACTATAAACTGTGCACGTGATGTAGACATCCATGTGAGGGGAATGAGAATGATGAATGAGGGGTCTTAAAATGGCATGGTGTAGGCTTTCTGATGAAATGTGATAGCTGCTGACAAACAGAGAGCTTTCGATAAAGGTACCGTATCTCACATCCGATGAGCTGCTGACAGGCTCATAAACACAGCGGCTGGATGTTGACAAGTCAGCTATTTCTCAGTTTTTGACTAAATCCTTCCTATGCTTAAAGACAGGCCTTTGGAGTGATATGTCAGAGGGAAATATTTTAATCAGCTCTAGGGGAAAATATTATTATTTATGCCTTTTCATAGATTTCATGAAGGAGAATTCATCTGGAAATGATGGGAACAAAATGTGGAGAACGGAGAGAGAATATCAAAAAAAAGGGCTGCTGTATATTTTGTGGTTCATTTTTTCATGTGATTTTTCACAGATGTTTGCTTTTCAGTTTTCCAATTTTATATTAACAATGGATTAATTGACCATGTGTGATATACTTGTCCATGTGACCATGTGTTTTAGCCTCTTTTAGTTCATTGTTTTGATTTTATGGCCCACAAGCTCTGCTCTCATCAACCACATTTCCAACAGCAGCAGGCAGCTGTTTTCAGTGAAAATGTTCTGATAAAGCCACTGTACACTACCTGCTCAGCAGCAAACAGCAGACAGACACAGTTAGAGACTAGCTGGTAGGGCTATTGAAATTGAATGATGTGTGAATTCAAAATTCACTGTGTATAAGCGCAACAGGCCACAATTTGTACTCCAGTTAATAAAATGTATTGTCACTCTGATCTATTGCATGCCCTCAGCAAATGAGCCTATTGTTCTTCATTCTTGCTAAAGCAGAATGAAGTAAACTAGCAAGCCGTGCTGAGTGGGTTATCGCAACACCAGACATCTGAGAAGTAAATGTGTAGCGGAATTTTGGATTTGATGGAAAATTGGGGAGATCAAGGTAAGGCCGTTTGCAGCAGCTGCCTTACAGTAATTTTACTCACATGAGACTGTGTAGGCACCACAAAGGAACTTGGTGTCTTGCTTAAGAGCACTTTGACAGTAGATGTCATTAAAGTCCCTCCAACACATTCTCCTCAGCCCCCTAGGGAACCGAAGACATCTCAGGAATTACACACAAGCTTCCCACCATATATAGACAGCAGAGGAAGACATGGAGGTGGTGCAGAGGGCATAAGGTCAGGTCAACACAGTGTCAACATGTCCATAACAAGTCCTTAACAACCAACTAATTTTATGGCTAATGCCTTACAAGACTTTTACTGCTGGGGTCATCCTGGGACATTTCTCCAGTCTGTCTGATTGTCTATGCTCGGCAGCAGCTGCTGCTGGAGACGCAGCAGTCTTTCGGCAGTCCTCTGCAAGGCCTTTCACTTCTTGATGGATAGGAGTGTGTGACGTGGAACTGTGTAAGAGTGATATAAATGGTGGAAATATTAAAAATCCTTCTGTCTGCTGGCCGCAAGATAGATGGCTTAACAGTGGGAAGCTGTGGGTTCACTGAATTATCAGGGAAGCAGTGTGTGTCTGGCCTCTCTGCGGGCCACTTTGTCAGGACTGATTGAGTGAGTGCGTACACACACACTCTCACAGACACACACACACCCCCCAGAGTGCGCTGAGCCTGTAATCTTGCACATTCCTGCACCCTCCAGCTGGTCTTATGGGCGGTGTCAGCGGTGGGGGAACCAGTTCAAATCAGCTGGGTGTGTCATTAGTGACTGCAGGTCCACCTGAAGCTACTCTTTAGCTCCAGGGAGCTCACTGACCCCGGGTTAGATGCTGCAGCACTTAGAGACCCCATCCACGGCCAATATGGCCCCCACAATCATTTGCAGTATAACGCTTAAATAGTCATTTAAATGGTGGTGGTGGTGGAGTGGGGGGGATGGGTGGGGACTATAATTTCCTGACTGGCCACAGCTTATGACCATGTCCACCTGCAGGCCAGGTTTTGGTTTTAAATGAGCACCAGTGTGGCTAAAGATAGGAGTCCTGGCACCATTTAGTACAAATAATATGGAAAACAGATACAAAGTTCGGAGACAGTTTTTGTAGTTAGTTAGCATGGATATGGAAGAAACCACTGGTAAAGTTTAATGGGAATTGAAGTTTAATAAATGAATTGTGTTTTAACAAAGGTTTCACCGTTTATTGCCAGTGATCTGGTATCTTAGAATTTGGGCCGGAAGGCTCTTTATTATTCTTCACATATGTTTGCAACCTATGACTCCAACAGTCATTGTGTTGGAGTGTCCTGCAGTGAGGAAGCAGAGGCTACCTAAAACATTTGAAACTGTCAATCCTACAAAGGTCCTATGGGACACGAAGTTGAAACCGAGATAACTTTTTGGTGGACACTTGAACATCAGAAGTATTGCTTCAAAGAGCAAACAGGTGATTCATTTATTGTCTAACTCAAATCTTAACTTACTCTGTACATCTGAAACCTGGTTACAACAGTAAACTCCCGCTAATGTATTTATGGTGTCTGAATATATCAATATTTCAGAAAGGACAATCTCATAGCAAAGACAGATCGCTCCTCACTCATATTTATGCATGCTAGGATCCTTTCCCACATGTCTTATTGTACTACATGCTGGGGGCAGGCTGGAGAAACAGTCATTAAACCACTAGAGTCCTTGTACAAACAAGCCTTAAAAATTCTGGATAAAAAGCCAATTCAATACCATCACTGCAGGATACTGGAGAAACATCACCTTCTGAGCTTTGAGAATTTTAGATTATTTCCAAATGTATGTCTTGTGTATAAAATGTTAAATGGCTTGCCCCTCTTCCACAACATGACTTTGTTTACTTTCACTCTGAGAACTCTATAAAATCCACAAGAATATCTTCTATAAGAGATTGGACTGTGCCCTTTAGTGGCACTGCCTTTGGGCAGTCAGCTTTCTCTGTGAAAGCAACAACTCAGTGGAATGTCCTACCAGACCACAGAAAGAGGTGTAGTTCTATCAGTAGCTTTAAAGTCAAATAGAAAAATCTGCTAAAAGCTACTCAACACTGTAACCACTGACTTTGCATTTTATTCCTTTTGTTTTGTATACAAATATCCTCGTTTTAAATTTTTCTAACATATACTTGTTGCTGACATTAGGTGCCTTGTGTTGTTTGTTTAGTGTTGTTCTATCACTGTGTGGATGTTTAAATTGTGACCTGCCAAGGGAGTGCAGATGGTTTTAAGCTAACTCTGGTACAATGCTTCAAGGTCCCTTTCCAAATAAAATAAATAAATAAATTGTGATTTTCAATATTTTAATTTTACTATTGTTATTTCTGTCTACACAGCATCCATTACATGTCTGTCTGTCCTGGAAGAGGGATCCCTCATCTGACGTTTCTTCCTTTTTTTCTGTTAAAGGTTTTTTGATGGGGGAGTTTTTTCTATCAATCAAAAGATAGAGGGTGTCATATACTGTACAGACTGTAACGCCCTGTGAGGCCTGTGAGTTGACTTGACTTGACTATAAGCACCTCTATTTTCAGAGGAAAATATAATTGAACAGCCATGAAACATGGCTGTAAACAAACTTCTAGGTTGGTCAAACTTTTCCTGTATAATGAGGTATTATTAACGACAGTTCAGGTGCACTAACTAATCAGACTGAATTGCCATTTAGTTTTCACTGTTCATGTCAGTCTTCAAGTAGAGGCAGCAGAGGCACCAGAAACGAGTGGAGCAACATCAACTGTCCAACATGATTTGACTGCCTGCTTTTCTCCACACTCATCCTCAGGACCCTCGCCAGAAGCTTGTAAAATACTCATCGCCAATAAGACAGCAAGATTTATATGCCAGAAGTATATGCAGCCCATTGGCAGGTAAAACACTCTCTATGTGGGGCGGGGGGGTGCATACTATTGCGTTTTAAACAAAACAAACAAATTTAAACAAATTATGTGTTCAAATTCATTCAAACTTGACTTTTTGAAAAAGCGACAGCCCTAGTACATGCAAAGACATTAAGGATGAATGTGTACCAAAAATACAAACACACACACACACACACACACACACACACACACACACACAGACTCCTGGCTTGTGTAATTTGACCCTGGCCTGATATGTCTGGAGCTTACTTGACATAGAAATCCAGATGACGTGGGAATTCAAGTTTTCCGGCCAGGATCTTCTGATAGATTCCAAATGGATTGTCATCAAAGAATGGTGGGTACCTGTGGAGAGAAATAAATGTTATCTCCGGCCTGCCCCTCTGAAGCTGCACACACCCCGTCACAGTGTGCACAGGCAATTTGTGCTCTGCAAAAACAGCATGATGCAAGGAACAGGTAAAGTTGGTAAGAGCTTACAAACACTCACCTGAATCACTTTGAACAAAATGGACATGTAGAGAGGTCACCATTTAGAATTGGGGGGTGGGCTACAATAACTTTCTGCTGTAGACAGAGCAGCCTTTGTTCACAGCTATTTTGACGATTCTGTGTGTGTGTGTTAGTATTTCTACCACCCACAGGCCTTCTGCTGCTGCACTCCACTGAATGCTTTCCCAGCTCTGCTGTTCTTCCCTCTGCTCTGGCCTGGACAAGTCATTACCCACAAATTACATAATGGGACCGGCCTCTGAAAGCATTACGCATGGAGCAGATCGCATAATCGTACCAGTTTGTCACACACCGCTTGCCTTCCCAGTGAAAAGCTCCAGAGTCAGGAGACTGTGGGATGGGGGCGTCTGGGAGCTGGCTGTGCACCACAGACTCCACTCAAGTGTTTTTTTTCCATTTCAAAACTGGTGCTGTCATAGGTGGAGAATCTGGGTCATTGTGGCAAAATTGGAGGACATCATATGACAATTTTCTGACTTAAATTGATGGTCTAACAGTAGACAATATATGACAAATACATTACACAAAATCATTAAAGGGGCTGAATGGTTTAAGGTGGAAACTTTTACCCTCAGAATGATTCCCTTTGATTTTTTTTATTATATGGATAGTAAAGGTATTTTAAAACTCTCACTGACACCCTCAGAACAAACTGCATCCACAAACCAAAATATCACACTACAGTCTATTAAAGTGGGGGTATTATAGATTTACACACCAAACAAAGTTTGGTCTTTTGCCATCAGAAATGTGATTCACAAGTTGTTAATGTGTGATGAACATCTTATTTAGTCCAATTGACAGTCTGAATTAGGTTTTTACACTGATTGAGATGTGGTATGATATGGAGGTGGTTCCAATGATACAGGCAGCCAAGTGTAGTGGATAATGAATAATGCTTTAAACAGCCCTTTTTAGTACAATGTGGAGCACTGGAAAGCAGGTGACTTTTGGTGTAAGCCAAAACGGTCTGGTTGAAAAAATGTAACTTTATTGACATACTGTAATCACAACAGATTGTCACTTAAATAAGACAACACCATCTTTTTCTGTGTATTGGCTTCCTAAAACCAAGGGATGAACAGTGGAGTGGAGTGTTATGGTGGGCTGAAAATATACAGGCTTTTTATCCATAAAAATAGCAAGATCTTCACCTCACTGTGTGCTATATCCATCTGACTTCAGTCACCTTGTTTAATTGACTTTGCATGTATTGACATCACTTCTAGCACCTCCAAGTCTGGGGCTCTTTGGAAACAGAAGTTCTGAGCTAAACTTTGTAGGTGTGATATTTATCCCACAGGCAGTTGGCTTGCACATATCTTAGAGACACAACTTTTGTCTCTTTTTTTTTTGGGCCAAAATCAATTTCCCACCTCGGTGGACAACAAAGTTCTATTCTATTCTTTTCAATTCAATTTATCCATTCAACACTTTTGTCCACAGAAAAATATCCAGACAACTACTGGTCAGATTGCCATTGAAAACTTAATTTGGTATGGATATTCATGTTCCCCTTAGGAAGATTCCTAATGATGTTGGTCTCCCCCTGACCTACACTGTAGCAATTGTGATTTGTGATACTGGGTTATATAAATAAAATTGACTACACATAGTGACTTTATTAGTGACAAAGGATGCCTTTTTTATAATGTCCATCAGTGCACACACAGAATGACAAGATGTTAAGTTGGGACTCAATTAATTCATATTTTATTTCACATTTTTAGAGAGCTCTTAATACAGTGAACAAGACGTGTTTAATTTCTCTCTGTGCATGTTTAACTTTGTGCTACTACAGCCTCTGCTTTAATGTCACAACATTCAGTTCAGACTAGCGCCCTGTTCAAAGTGTTACAGAAATGTTACACGTCCAACCTAACAAGATTACTGTCGTGACTTTTACAAAAAAGTGACTTGAGCATATATTCACGAGACCAACCTGTAAAATTGCCATAACATTTATGTAATGAGGTGCATGTCTGAAAGAGGCATAATGCACAGATTGTCATAGGACATACTGAGCATATTCATACTCCAAAGGGAAGTATCTATTATTGTAATGTACCCTTTCTTTTAGGGCCACACTGAGGAAAAAATGACATTTTTAGCCCCACTTCTAGTAAGTATATATACACTGATCAGCCATAACATTATGACCACTGACAGGTGAAGTGAAGAACATTGATTATCTCGTTACAATGGCACCTGTGGATGGTATATATTAGGCAGCAAGTGAACATTTTGTCCCCTAAGTTCATGTGTTGGAAGCAGGAAAAATGGGCAAGTGTAAGGATGTGAGCGACTTTGACAAGGGCCAAATTGTGATGGATAGACGACTGGGTCAGAGCATCTCCAAAACTGCAGCTCTTGTGGGGTGTTCCTGGTCTTTAGTGGTCAGTACCTACCAAAAGTGGTCCAAGGAAGAAAAACCGGTGAACCGGCGACAGGGTCATGGGCAGCCAAGGCTCACTAATGCGCGTGGGGGGCGAAGGCTGGCCCACGTGGTCTGATCCAACAGAAGAGCTATTGTAGCTCAAATTGCTGAAAAAGTTAATGCTGGTTCTGATAGAAAGGTGTCAGAACACACAGTGCATCACAGTTTGTTTCGTATGGGGCTGCGTAGCCGCAGACCGGTCAGGGTGCCCATGCTGACCCCTGTCCACCGCTGAAAGCGCCTACAATGGGCACGTGAGCATCAGAACTGGACCACGGAGCAATGGAAGAAGGTGGCCTGGTCTGATGAATCACGTTTTCTTTTACATCATGTGGATGGCTGGGTGCGTGTGCGTCGCTTACCTGGGGAAGACATGGCACCAGGATGCACTATGGGAAGAAGGCAAGCCGGCGGAGGCAGTGTGATGCTTTGGGGAATGTTCTGCTGGGAAACCTTGGGTCCTGCCATTCATGTGGATGTTACTTTGACACGTACCACCTACCTAAACATTGTTGCAGACCAAGTACACCCCTTCATGGAAACGGTATTCCCTAATGGCAGTGGCTTCTTTCAGCAGGATAATGCACCCTGCCACACTGCAAAAATGGTTCAAGAATGGTTTGTGGAACACGACAACGAGTTCAAGGTGTTGACTTGGCCTCCAAAGTCCCCAGATCTCAATCCAATTGAGCATCTGTGGGATGTGCTGGACAAACAAGTCCGATCCATGGAGGCCCCACCTCGCAACTTACAGGACTTAAAGGATCTGCTGCTAACGTCTTGGTGCCAGATACCACAGCACACCTTCAGAGGTCTAGTGGAGTCCATGCCTTGATGGGTCAGGGCTGTTTTGGCGGCAAAAGGGGGACCTACACAATATTAGGCAGGTGGCCATAATGTTATGGCTGATCAGTGTTTGTCTGGTAAGAAGAGTATAATGACCACTACAGCCTCTCTGAGCTGCTAGAAGGTTTACACCTTCATTCTTGTTTTCTGTCTTCCGTGTTATTTATGTTAAAAAGTACCACAGAGGTTAGAGGAAGGAGTCCCAGTAGTAAACTATATATACTAAGTAAAAACTACTCCAGCTCTATGACACTTTTTGGGTGACAGGCCAGTTTAATAGGACAGGAGTGTTTCTCCTCAAGGATTTCCAACACCAGACTGACGCTCCACTGAACATGGTGGATAAGGACTGACCAAGGAGCCAAGAAGAGGTGATAGACAGGAAAAGGGTCAATTCAATTTTGATGCAGTCAATCCCGAAAATTGAGTCAGGGAATAGACACGCTTTGCATTAAAATACTTTTTGATGCAACTTATTTCAATAAGGAACATGAAAGTGACCCTGAGCCAAACTTTCAGGTCACTGTGACTAAGTTAACGGCTGTAAGTAAGTTGCCATGGCTTTCCTACAAACTGAAGCAGGACTGTGTCTGGAGGGTACAGATAAATACAGGTAGCACATTTTAGTGTGAGAGGAGTCAGACTTCATATACACATGTACAATTCCACATACACACAGGATGATTGGTTTCCATTAAGACCAGAAATCTGGCCCTGAAGGCAGGATTATGGAGGGAAGACCTATTTTTTTTCTTCTACTCTTGCCTTCCACCCTTGGGGGCCCTGACCCTTCACTGAATGTTTTTTAAACTTGTGCTTCACCCCAGAGGAGGAGGATCTACCACCGCTAACGTTTCACAAGCAGCCACTACATTTTTGGATCAGGACCTCTGACGAACAGATACACAATACTGCAAGATGAAGAGAGCCCTTTGTCTGGGGGGTCTTACAGTAGTGCCGCTCCCTGGACATGTCTGGGGATATGGGGGGATATGAGGGCAGCACAGTGTCCAGTCTCTGCCAGGACTGCAACACTTCAAAGCCTGCCCTGATGAAAGCTGGGATAAGGTCACATTCCTTCCACAAATTCAAAGCCACATAGCTTTTCCTTCCAGGACATAAAGAAGATTGATGTGGGGTGACAGTGGGCTGGGCTCACAGACAGGTGGCCTTTTAGTAGAAGTGGAGAAAGGTGCTAGCATTTTATAATATAAGACTGACCAATGTATGCTGATATATATATATTAAACGGTATATTAAACATGGATAGGTGACATTTAATTCATTGCATTTTTATTGGTAAATAAGACCCTGGTTTTCTACAGGAATACCCTAATATGAACTGAATCTAGTGTAACATTTTATCAATTTCACACATTAAGTATTATTAGGTCCATTATTATTAAATCCAAAATTCCCCCCCCCCCAAAAAAAAATAATAATACTTTCTCTCTTCCCTCTAATGGTATCTATCCATGCAGTTTTATTTGTCCAAGTTTTTGAGATCTGTCTCCACCCACCATAATACAATGGAGGGGAATGGAATTTAGTTGTGGTGCTCAAAATGACATTTAAATAAGACTGAGAGTCTGTACCTATGCTAGTGGCTCTGAAGGGCTGTATGGAACAGCAGTGCTTTAACTTAAATGCTAAATGCTATGTTGTTGGCAATATTAAATCTGCACTAACCAATATTTTATATTAGCAACGGATCAAATGATTATGTGTAATATGAAAGTTGACACTAGTAGTGACCCAAAGAGAATTATCACCAACGCTGCAGGTCCCCTCAGCTCTACAGAGCTTTTCAGCCTCTTGCAGCTCATTGTTTTGGTTTTATGGCTAGCAGTTTTACTGTTTTCATTCAGTCTCAGCACTCTCATCAACCTTGTTTCCAGCAGCAGCAGGCAGCTGCTTTCAATGAAAAAGCTCTGATAAACCCACTGTACACTACCTGCCCAGCACCAAACACCCTCCAAGAACTGGGAGCCTCCCTGTTCATATTCTACCTCAAAGGCCGCACTTACAGGGAAACCTGTAGAGAATCTGTGTCTAAACTTTGTAGCCTCACTACTGGGGTCCCTCTGGGTTCTGTTCTGAGTCCCCTCTTCTTTTCTCATTACACCAAGTCACTTGGCTCTGTTATTCACTCACATGGCTTTTCCTACCACAGCTATGCAGATGACACTCAACTAATTCTGTCTTTTCCTTGTTTTTGCACTACCCTCAATCCCACTATAACCAAGTCTTTCTATGTGTGTGTACATATATGATGTACTGTATATGTAACTGTACAGTCATGTGAAAAAATTAGGACACCCTATGAAAGCCTGTTTTTTTATATTTGGACATATGGATATTTAATATTAATTTTAACAATACTGAGAGATTCAAGTAATATAACTAAACAATTAAAACTGAAGAAAAGACTTTTTAAAACTTTCTGTAAAATGTAATTTTAAAAAAATGCAATTTCTGGTGAGGAATAAATTAGGACACCCCCACATTTATTCCCACTTAAAATGGCTAAAATCACACACAGGTGTATCACATCAGGTGCACATGATTAGAACATCGTTACTCAGCATTTTGAAGGAGGCTTGCCCTCAGACATTTAGTTTGGTGTGCTCCTGACTGTTGAAGTGAGAGTGAACACCATGGTGAGATCGAAATCGCTATCTGAGGCCATCAGAAAGAAGATTGTAGCAGCTTATGAGTCTGGTAAGGGATTTAAAAAGATCTCAAAAGAATTTGAAATCAGCCAATCCACTGTCCAGAAAATAGTCTACAAGTGGAGGACATTCAAAACAACTGCCAACATGCCCAGGTGTTGCCGTCCAAGCAAGTTCACCCGAGAGCAGACCGCAAGATGCTAAAAGAAGTCTCCAAAACTCCTAAAATGTCATCACGGGACCTACAGCAGGCTCTTGCTACTGTTGATGTGACAGTGCATGCCTCTACAATCAGAAAGAGACAAGTGGCCAAAATATAATAATAATAATAATGGTTAAACATACTGATGTTCAGCAGGTATGATGTTTACCATGCTCACCACCTAAAGTAGTTAGCATGCTAACCACCTAAAGTAGTTAGCATGCTAACATCTGTTAATTAGCCCTAAACACAAAATACAGCTGAGGTTGATGGGAATGGCATTAGTTCTGCAGGTATTTAGTCATAAACAAAAGTATTGGACGAACTGAAATTCTGACCTGCTGGTGGCACTAGATGAAAAGTCACCACACTAATAACACGCCACATTTATTAGGATTCATCCTCTAATCTATAGGATCTAATTGATCCTCTATGTATTGACATATTTTGTATTTTAATTGTCAATAAATATGCTATGGATTGCCTTATAAGTTTGTAAAAGCATTAATGTTCCCCAAAGAATACATCCTACTTGCATCCTACTGACTTAGGACCAAAATGGTAGACCAACCAACTGTAATTGCCATCCCTAGAGCTACATGCTTAGTGTATTTAAAAATTCAACAGCAACATTTCTTTACCGAAACAGTGTCCCTGTTATTTTGTATAACCAACAATAAACAATGTTTATTGGGACTATGTTCTCTGTAGAAAGTAGGTCCACTGAGAACTGTAATGTAATTTATTTTTAGTGCTGTGAGCACCACAAATTCAATTCTACTGTACTGTACTGAGGTCGAGGCAGAAATCTCAGAGACAGATATCTCAAAACCTGCACAAATAAAACCAAAACTATCTACATGTAGAGTTACCACTAAAGGGAATAGTATGTTCCCTGTAGTATGAGAATTTTTTTAATGTCATTTGGGTGCTCTAAATACTGTGTCAGAGGCAACCAAATTTTGAGAGAAAATAGAATACTTGCATTTTTTATTCTTATTTTATGTATGAAAAGAGCCAAATATAAAAATAAAAGCTAATGAATATTGCCAAAAAATACCAGCCAATACTCATGTAGGGCCATGCTATTGAATTGGTTCAATTAATGAACTGCTGCATCATAGAATATCACCTGGTGTGTCCCTGTAAAAAAGGCTCGATCAATGTTGAAGTCAATCTCAACCTTCAGGCCTGTTCTCTCACAATGCCAGTAAGGCACAGACATTATTATTCATCATGAACAACGGGGAACATTAGAATAAACCAGAGCGCTTTCTAAAGGGGATCGACGTCATTGTTCTTCATCTACAACGATTCCCATTCACAGATTAATTTGTTGCAGCTCTGCAGTATCCAATAAGCACACAATGAATAGATTTCCCACACTGAGACAATAACAGCAGTAAGATTAAATGAATAATTCCTCTGTTCCATGTACACAGGCTCCTCCACTGCTCTGTTCTCTCACTCACTTTGTCTTGCAGGGCTGTTATGTTGGATTGCATCACTAACGTATAGGTGTTCATGTTATTGTGTCCACCCCCCTGTGTGTCTATCCAGTTGTTTTGAGAGATGATCAAGTTTATTCTAGTCACGTGGAGAATTGCTCAAAGCATTCACTGTCTGGGCTTCACAGAGGAATTTTTTCACCTGTGCGTGTGTGTGTTAGAAGATGAGAAATTCTTTCTGCAGACATTTCTCTGATCTCTCAGACAGAGCTAACTTCTCAGAGATGTTGTGCACAGCAGTAGATCCCACCCTGTTACTCTCCACAAAACAACAACATTCTATATAAACTGGGTCTTTTTGTCAAACGGGCTGAAATCTAGATGGTCTTTAACAGAGGCGTTGTTCAGTGCTACTTTACCTCAGTTGCTCTGGTGGAGGAGAGTGCCCCCCGGTGTTTAAAATGGGTTGAGTGTGGTGTATACCGTACACTGCAACACTTACTGCAACACTTACCCAGCCAGCATTTCAAAGATGAGGATGCCCAGAGCCCACCAGTCCACTGCTCGGCCGTGACCTTTGCTTTGGATGACTTCAGGAGCCAGGTACTCAGGAGTGCCACACAGAGTCCAGGTCCTGATCAGACAGAGAGGGGCAGAGGGAGTAGAAACATAGCAAAAGTTAAAGGTTCTTTACTACTCATATTTATTTGGTGAGAATGTGTTGGGCTCTATTTCCAAGAGGCTTCATCTATTATCTATGAACCACGTTTATGGTTGTTAAAATATAAGTCGATTAATCCATTGGTCGACTTATTAAGTATTTTGACAATCAATTAATCATTAAAGTTATTTATCAAACACAAACCAAACACTGAGGATTAGTTTCTTGTCTCTATTTTTTATCATTGTATACAGAATATCTTTGGGTTTTGGACTGCTGTCTGGACAAAAGAAGCAATGTGATAATGTCACCTTGGGCTCTGGGAAATTTTCTAAATGTATAGACTGAAATTATTAATTAATTAACCATACAAATAACAGATGCACATAAAATATTCTCATGTCAGGCAGGTGGTTCCAGAGCTGAGGGGCACTGACAGCAAAGTACTGGAATCATCAATAGAGGCCTTAGCAGGTCAGAAAGATAGCCAGGAGCCTTCCCGATACATGCCTTTAAGGTGATCATTAAAATCTTAAAATGTATTCTAGAGTGTACAGGCAACCAATGTAGAGATGCTAAAATGAGGGTTATATTGGATCTTGTGCGTAGTGTTGCTGCAGCAAGCATTCTGAAGCAGTCCAAGCTTGGATAGGTTGCACTGACTCAGTACATGCCTTCTATTGTCATTTAGCTTCAGGATTGAGTCTTTTTAACCTGTCACCAACAATGAGCATCAATCAGTTCCTCTCCAGCAGGTGTATAGTGGGTAATTTTGGTAAAACAAGTGTCTTCAAAGTTGCCATACTGAAAAATGAATGAATAGAATTAAAAGAGTTTTCTTCTACCTTTACTAAAACAAGCAAATTAAACTTGCAAATAGAATGAAAAATGACTTTAAATGATTAATGGGTTATCAAAAGGAATATGTGTAATTTTATTTTCTGGTGCAGAGATATGTCTTATTCTGTCTTGGTGTCAAGATACTGACAACACAGGGAAAACACTGCCAGGAACAAGTGCAATTATCTTAAAATTACTTGGTAAGACGGGTAATTTTAGAGTGCATCACCATTGTTAAAAGCAGGTTGCCTACATTAATATGTAATGTAATGTTTAGAACACCCCTTCTGCCTATGTAAAAATATAAGCAACTTGCACATTGTCAGTTATTGTCAGCGTGTTGAGTGACCACTACTGTTCGACGAGGGATACGTGATAGCCTCTGCTCGCTTTGTATACATCTGTACATTACACACTGTGTGTACAAAGAGTGACTTTAGCTGCATGGGGAAGACAACACCCTTAGGTAAAGTGATCTGCCTGTGTCACCTGACCCTACTGTGTCATCTTTTATAGTACTATGAGGATATAGGACCTCTGTGTGGATACAGGAGTAATAGATCTGGAAGTGCCAATCAGTATTGGCTGGGTGGCCACAAGATGAAAGTGTAATGAGGGCCAGTCCTAATACAAGTATTGGACAACAAGCAAAGGATGCCTGGCGAGCATGCACAGTAACAGGAAGTCTAAAGCAGATTATTTGCCTCTGGCTCTCCATCCTCCTGGCTGACAGAGCAGCTGATTGACACTGTGTAACAAACATGCACAGTGTTCTCTGTGAAAGCCACTTGTCCTCTGATGAAGAGCACTTGGCCCGGCGCCAGCCTTTCATCGCCTGTCACTAATATCACCTGGGTAATGACCTCTTTCGGCCAGTTGCCATGGCGACGGTAATTTGTATGGAAATTATGTTGGAGAATGAGGAGGTCGCTGATGTTCATGGGAATAAAGCGTGGGGCACGGAAGAGGCGTGGCCATGGTGGTAAGAAGACACGTGCTGTTGCTCCTCAGTGTGTCCTGTGTCATCATACAGGGCTTCATGTTTAAATGTGTTGATGAGCGTGTCTGCCAGCAGGGGACACTGTGGCAGCATGGGGAGGACAGGGCTGTGATGATGCTTCATCACATCCTGAACATGGAAAGTACAAGAGAGCTAGTGGCAATGAGGCAGTTGTCTTCCTATCCCAGGCAATTCTGCTGCCCTCCATTTATATAAGTGAGTCACTTGCACATCAGAGAGATATCTACTACCATCTGTTTTGCTCTCCCAGTCCAGGGGAAATGTAATCTTACTCCATTATGTTTACATGTCAGCGGGGGTCAAAGCAGCGCTGGGTGAAACGCTTGGGAAAAACACTGCAGTAGTGAGTCTGCAGAGCAGATATAAAGCCGTCTCTTCTCCTCTAACAGTGCATCATTTCAATTCTGCCGAGGTCGCCGGGAGGCCTTGCTCACTGTATATCTAATTCAGACTAAATGACATCAGTTGGGGGAGGTTTGTCCTTCAGTGGAACTGCCATGGGTTTCTTGGAGTTGGGAAGATTCCCTCAAATTCCCAAAAGAAAATATGAGCTTTTCAAGGACACTGAACACACACAGGAGCAGCTTTTGGCTTTTCCTCATTCCTCTACTGTCAAACACTGTATTTGCGCACAGTAGATAAATGTCTACATCAACTATTTAAAAAGTGAATCATGTCATGAGGTAATGGGCAAACTAATTTTATACAAAGAGGGAAAAAAATGTAGCTACCCCATACAGCAAACAGCAAGAGCTTGAGGGTTCAGTGTGCTCAAATAAAACTAGTCCATAAAGCTTCCATCTGATCACATCTAAAGTCAAAGTGCTTCCACCTGTTCTGAATGTCCTCACGCAAAGGTGGAGTGAAGAGTCTGCAGTCACAGCCTCCTCCAGGTTGCATCAAACTGCCTCCCTCTCTCCAACAACTGTCTTTTCTATGTCTTTGTAGTCTTGACGTGATGAATCACACAAATGGGGATAAAGGTGCACACTTTCAAACAGTCAGAGCTTGAGGAGAAGTTTAAACCCTTAATACTTTCACACCTCTAAACACCTGGCCAACTGCTGTGTAAAGTGGGCGTGATTGTAAGATTACCTGTTTCTAAAAAAACAGTGCAATCAAAAAACGATGACAATCCAAGAAGCACTTCATTTTAAAACACACTGAGGGCCTTAATCAGGGATTCACACTGAAAACAGCCCTGCATTAAAACAGCTCAGGGGGCTACTTTGGTGAAGGCGCGTTGTGTGAGGTACCAGTGGGACAATTAAATGCAATCAAAGAAGTCCAGTTGGAGTAACAGATTCATGCATTAAAGGCTTAGTAGACAGCAAAACACTGCAAGGTGGTTTGTAATGCTCACAGACAGGATACAACTCCGGAAAGAAGCATTTTGCAAATTTCTGTTAGTAAATATCCAAATCAGAAAAAATAAATAATAATAAATATTTTCATTAATATTGATTTCAACCATACCACCTAGCCCTGGTTCTTTCCCTCAGATGTACAATGTTCTATATTGTTTCTGTTCTTTTTTAACTCTTCAACCACTCATTTCCTGTATATAGGAACAGGTTCAGATCTTTAAAGAAGGGAGAAAGGCTCAGTCTCCTAAATTGAAACTGATACAAGCAGCCCCAAACCAAAGAGTAACTGTGGCCTGAGAATGGATCCTGTGGAACGGGATGACCTCCAGACTACACTAAGTCTTAGATGTGTTTCTTCCAAGTTCAATTCCAAGTCAGTAATCAGGATTTTCCACCAAATCCACACTGTACACATACAAGCTAAATCTAAGTGTAGCTTGCTAAGCACTGCCTGTGACGGAATGTACAGTATGAGCTCAGATGTACAGTGTGGAGTGACAGCTGCTTTGTCATTTACTTTATGCTGACTATCAATCAAGCATCAAACACCATGAGTGGAGAGAGGTCTGGCTATGTGACTCTAGGTGAGCAGAGTATTCCCTGTCATTCAGCAGCAGCCACACACACAGCAGGAAGAAAAGAAGAGAATTGTACCACAAAGCCAAAAAACGAAACAAAGTTTGTGTTTCATGTGCAAGTATCCAAAAAAGATTTGAAAACATGTGAAAGGTTTTGGTCTTATGAAATGACATGTAACCCAGTAGCATAGCCCCTATAAAACGTGCTTCATTACATGACTGTGCTGGTCATTTTCTATGTTGGTCTCATGTCTGAATTAATGCTCAAGTCACTCTGACGTAAATGTCAAAAGGGCAATCTGATGAGGTCAAACCTGTACCAAGTTTAAACTGATGTTGTCACATTAACAGAAAGGCTGCAGCAGCACAAGGTTATGCATAGACATAATGTAGTTTAAATGCACAGCTTGTTCCACCTTTTTCTATGATGTAATACATGCAGGAATTCATTATGATCTCTTCTGCACAAAGAAAAAAAACACTGCGAATGAGCCAATTGAGACAATTATTGTCATATCAGACATTTATGTAATGGACACCTCTCCCTGAATGACAAAAGGACATCACTGTAATTTCAATTCAATTCAGTTTTATTTATATAGCAGAGAGTATAGTAGAGCAAGTCTAGAACAGACAGATGAAGCCGGCAATATTACTTATGCCATGTATTAAAAGTGCTTAACTAAAGGCTCAAGCAGAAGAAGTGACAGCACTTCTCATATGTTATAAATGAAGTGAAAATGTAGATAGTAATCATAGTCATACAGGTAAACAGAATCTTGTTTTTTTTTTTGTTTTTTTTAAAGGATATTTTTAAAATGAGGCATTTTTTAAATCTGTAAAGCATGTAATAAATCTCATCCATGCTTTTATCTATGACCCAGTCGCTCTGATAGCCCTATCTGTACAGAAGACAACAGCTCAGAGTACTGCTGAAACAAAAAAAGGTCACACCAACACTGTTTCAACATCTTACCAGTTAGGTTCACCATTAAATTGGTTTAACTATTCGTAAGGCTTTTTATTTATTTGATTAATTGATTAGTTGCTTAGTCTATAAAATGTCAGAAAAAAAGTGAGAAATGCTCATCACAAGCAATTCACAATGACATAGGTGGGAGAATTTGCTGGTTTTCTATATTTTGAGAGGCTGGAACCAGAAAATGTTTCTATTTTTTTCCTAATAAATCACTAAAACAACAAACATTATCAGAATTGTTGCCAATTAATTTTCTGTCCATCAACTAATCAATTAATGGACTAATTGTTTCAGTCAGATCACAACAAACAAATAAGTTGTTGTTGTTACTGGCTCCTAAAAAGTTGTAATAAACAAATGGCTTACAATGACCCCTCCAAACCCAGAATACAAACAAGTCAGGATTTCAAACTAAAGCTGCCACTTCTTTTCCATCAGGCCTCTTAGTCTTAGAACTGAGCGGTCTGAGCTCAGACTGAAAATCAATATCATCTTTTAAATCACTTCGTAAACTCCATGGTTGTAGACGATTTAAGAACTGATTTTTATGTCCCTTTTTATCTCTTACCTTGCTTATACTCCATTCACTGTCAATTTGATTTGTTTCAGGTCATTTTAACTTCCAAATCACTCTGGAATTGTGGTTGACAAAATGGATACTGATAATACTTCAATCACCTGTCAGAGAGCTTCTTAGCAAAGCCGAAGTCGGTCAGGCGGATGTGTCCTTCACTGTCCAGCAGGATGTTCTCAGGCTTCAGGTCGCGGTAGACGATTTCTTTGGAGTGGAGGTACTCGATGGCGCATACAATCTCAGAGGTATAGAAGAGGCCAGTGGCGTTGCTGAAGCGCCCACGGCTGCGTAGGAAGCTGAACAGCTCGCCGCCTGGCACGTAGTCCATCAGCATGTAGAGGAAGCGCTCGTCGTGGTGGGTCCAAAACCTGGAGAATACAGGTCGAAAAACATGAAGACGGTTCAATTTTAACGTCTTAATAAATGCTGAACACTAAGTAACTTCTTCTTCAGGCCACAGTTGTCCTACGTGTCCATTAGTACTGGTATTTAACCCAGTACTGTCGAGCACTGTACAAGCTGAGGAAATCAGATAAAATGAGAGGCTGTATCAGTCTCAGACTTTATCTCCCAGTGTGGTTTGGAGCAGTGTGCTACAACTATTTCAGCTGGAAGGGCACTTCAGAGGAATAAAAACAAGAGAGCTCTGTCACTGATGAAGATAGAGGAGGCTCTAGTGTTTTCCACAAGTGCTGGATGCTGGCCACAAAGACGATTACTGACTCTTTCCTACACTTATCACTTCCTTACACTTATCAAGCTATAGTTACCTTGATCTACAATACGTTTATTTCCAAAACCTATACAGTACTGCACATACAACCATGTGCACATCATATGTACTGCGTTACAACAATCATTAAATAACTGTTCAAAACCACCATAGTTTAGTCTGTCTTTTGTAAAGTTGCTTTGTTCACTTGGATCCTTTTCTACAATAGATTAGCGCCCAACTGATAAATAGGCTGGCTGATATTAGCTTATTGCGGAGAAATTGTAAAATAGTACAGAAATGTCAAAGATATGTTTGAGGTCTTTTGGAAACAATGCCTCCATTACACACACATGCACCACAGAGCACTGACAAGTTTATTTTTGCACTGTAAAATGTCTAGTTTATGACATATCTTGGTCACTATTCTTTAATATCCAAGTTTAAAAGGTAGTATATGTAACATTTTACATGTATTAATCACTTTGTATTGCCTATGTGTGAAGGGATTTTAACGTAACTTTAAAAAAATGAGACTGTTCCCAACTTTCTCGGTTACCTATAACAGCCTGTGGACTGATTTCTATGTAAAGGACTTGGGACGGAATTTCCGGGAAAATCCAAAGGATGTGACGTTATATGTGCTCCCAAGTGCCTTGCCTCTTTTCAGCTCAGCTCCCCTACAGTGCCAACAGTGTGCAACAGTAGCTAACGTTAGCTTAGAAATGGAGTCCGCTAACATCAACAAACGATGGTGTAAGTGCCAGATATGCTCGGGCTGACAGATCTATCTATCTAAAGTTTGCTAACATTAGCCACCATAAGCTACTAGTCATACAAGACCAAGTAAGACTGTAACAGTAAAACCAGAGTGTACTTAATTGAGCAAGGTTGCATTTTATTGATTATGGATTCATCTTTTCTTTTCTTCTTTCAAAGGTTATATAGTCTCACTTTAAGGGATGATGTGATGACACATTCTTCAAGTGATAAAAGGGTTTTCATATTTCATAGGAGTGTTGTTTTTGTACATTAATACACAAGGGTTTGAGAGCAACCATGTTATGTTTTCATATATATCTAATGCTACTTTCATCAATGAATACTGACTAAACACATGACTGCAGATAATTAATCATAAAATGGCATTTATTCTAAATGTATTTAATATAAATTATATAATATTTTAATTATTTCTTTCCCTCCCCTCACACCCTCATTCACACCTCTGTAACGTTCATTGTTGACATCTACCCAGTGCTTGTTGTTCGAATCGTTGTGCTGACATTATCGGGTAACATTAAATATGGTCATATTTCAGCAAATGGGAAACACTGGACTTTGCTATTTTACAACTAACTGTTTCACCACACAGCTCAACTGTAAGGTGCCGCTTTAGCATGAAAAGTAACTAGAAGAAACGCTGCAGCTGCAAAGTTGAATCAGTTATATATTACGGTAATGAATTAATTTTAACAATGCTATTGAGGTTTGGAGAAGGCGTCTTTGTATCATCAGTATATACGATAGCCTTTAGTATTCAAACACATGAGCACAGGCTAGAAATCTGGGGTTGCCAGGTATTTCTTCCAGGGAAAAGGATCAGATTTTGGCGAGAATTCCGGAAAAATAGCGGGATCTCATTTGCTGGTATTTAACCCTAAGTAGTACATATGGGAATCTTGCTATTTAAGCATCCTTTATCTGTGAATAGCATATGGTAAAAACATAAATAATACACAAATGCAGGTTCTTTTCATATTTAAGTTCAGATTGCTACACCTCACAATTCAACTTCAACACAATAACCGGATAAAAAACACAAAACACAGAACACAGCCTGTCTTGGTGTGTGTGTACTTAGCATTATTTAACAAAGCCAACAAGCTGTTTAAAGTTGCAGTTTTGTTTTGAGATTCATGGAATATTTCTACTAGGGCTGAACGATATGCAAAAAAATCATATTGCGATTATTTTCACAGATAATTGTGATATGAGTCATGATTTTAGTGGGAATGGCCATTTTTGCATTTCATTTGCACTGAAAAAAATATAAAAATGATGATGATGTGATTTTTGCTGGGGTTTGTACCAAACAAGCACGTTCCTTACATCTGGAGAATATGATTTGTAGGCCAGCTCATCTCTGGAGCACCACAATATTTAATTCATAATGGTATGTTGTGACACATTCTACCTTTAGCAAAAAATGGTAGCGCCTGCGATTTGGATATTGCACTTTTTCGCTAATATTTCTTTTAATTGTTCAGCCCTAGTTTCTACTCTAACAGTCCTTGCATTGTTCAACACTGCAGCTACATCAGGCAATGGCAATTCACCATTCTCTCAACTCTAACAAGTTGATTAATAGGCTATCAATCACACATGACAGACTATGCCTCTCATTAACAGGCTATGCCCACCAACACAACTAAGAGCTATCTACAACATCAGGATTTGGAGTTTCCTGTAGCTTTGATCACAGCTATGATACTATCAGGAAACTGTGAGGCTGCAGTCGTCTGTCTGTTAGACGTAAGTAAGAACAGCAACATGAGAGAGAAACAAAACTCCAAAGTGCAGTAATTCATTTTTGCAAAGCTAAAACACAACTAAAGCTGCACATAGTGAGCCTTTTTATTTGTTATTAATTGTTTAATTTAATATAATATCTCAGACTCCATTGGAGGCTAACCAAAAAGCCTCTCATTGTACTGTGTATGACTTCCTTCTATGTGCAGGAGTCCTTACCTAATAACCTAACATCATATCATACTGTGTTGTTCAATACAGGGCTGAGGTGAACTGAGCAGCTCAGCACACACTTTAAAACATCTGTTCTTCTTTTTCCTTTTTTTTTTACACTGTAATGACCCGATTATATTTTGCTTCATAAATACTGCTTAGAAACCACTATAATTGGATCAGGCACTGTGAGGGAGTTTTATGAGTAGAAAGGACAAATGTAAGCTATATTCTCAGACACTGTTACATTTGCTGTATTGAAAATATATCCGATTTTGACAGGGAAACTACAGAAAAGCATAAATGGGAGAGACTTTTGGAAGTTGTTATTCATACTAGGAGGAACTTTGCTCAGGGATAAAACTGCTTCCCACTTAAGTCAAGAATATGCTTGGGAGATACAGATGTAGTATTTTATTATACTGAATAAAGTCCAATGTGACTGATCTGTACCATCCTGGTGTTGGAAGGGATGTGGAGAGAATCATGCTAATTTCACTCACAGAGTCAGCTCCTTTAGTTTTCAGATTATATTGGATTTGTATCAGTGGGAAAATGTATTGTGTTATGGAAATTACTATCAGAATAGGTCAATGATTTATTTTATTGTGTATAATATCTACTGAGACTGTGGACAAAGAAGGTGAATATTTAATTTGATTAAAAAATACAGGTGCTTTAAAGGAATAGTTCAACATTTTAGGAACTATGCTTATTCACTTCTTTCCACGAGTGAGATGAGAGTCTGTGTGTTAAGTATGGAGTCCAGACATGGTTAGCCTAGCTTAGCCTAGCTTATCATCACAGTGAGGTTGCCAGTTTTGGTACTAACGTTCCTGTACAGAGACAAAACAAATCAAAACCTGTGCTTATTGACCATAGTGCATCAAGCAGCGCTATAGGAGACACTGCACAGAAGTACTGGGCGGAAGAATACACTGTTGTTTGTCAAAAAATAGATCCAACCCGTAACCCCTCCTAAAACCACAAATAATCATTTTTATATTTCTGTCATTTGGGTTAAACAAACAAGATACAACATGTTGATTCATTTATTTTGGACAGAGCCAGGCTGGCTAGCCAGTTTCCTCCTGCTCCCCATCTTTATGCTAAGCTAGGCTAACCAAGTCCTGACTCCCAAAATGATCCTATGAACTATTTCTTTAAAATAAATTATTATTATGATGCCCTCTTATAAATATGGAGAAATTTGTTTAATTATTATCGGAAACAAAATGGGCTAAATGGATGAAATATTTAAGCTTAAATTATGGTAATGGCATTCAATTAAAAAATGTCTTCATTTTATGCAATTCCACAGTAGTAACAGTTTATTTACATATCTGTATATATAAGGGCATGTATATTGCCACATTTACCAACACATACATTTTTTTAATGATTTCTATAACTTTTCATTTTTTTATGTTTTGGCAGTATCAAGTAGTGCACCACAAGTGTAAAAATATAATCTAATAAGAGGTCAGTAAATAGCATCTTCATGTATGGGATGACAATAAAGTCATGGTGATGCCACTATAATGTACTGAATTGAACTGTGAATTTTGTGACTGAGATAAAGGTACAACAGAAGTTTGAGATATGGGTGCCCAACAAAAAAATGAGGGACTACATTTTTCAGGATTTTGCCTCTGATTTTTGAGAACCTTAGTATTCATTTGTGTGCTGCAGTTTGGAATAAGTGCAACTGATCATTCTCTGTCCTTAGCTTTCTTTTAAAGTACTCATTGGTAGCAATCATCATTTGATGGTACTATCATGGTGCTTTTTGATATTCTATTGATTTTATTAATATTTCAAGTATAGAGTACTGATACCATGCCCTGGAGAAAGACCAACAGAATTACACTGTAGTATAGATGGGTATTTGTGTGCGTCAGAATGTAGAAATGTTCACCCAGTGGGGCGTGACCCCTGCCTCTACCCGGTGTGTTTGTGGGTAAGACTGGGGAGCAGACTCACAGTCGGATGAGGAAGGGGTGGTTGACCTCTGTCAGCACCTCCTTCTCATTGTGGACGTGCTGCTCCTGCTTCAGTCGGATCACGTCAGGGATCTTCATCTGCTTCAGGGCATAGAAGGCCCTGCTCTTTTTGTCCTTTACCAGAAAGACTCGGCCAAAAGTCCCTGTGCCTGAGGGAGACAGGGGGGAGGACAGGGGAAGGATTAACCACTGTGACAGGAATCCACAGCAAACAGGGGAACTAGACCATGACAAATAACCGCTTATCTAATATTCTTGAAACGATTGGTCAATAAATCAATTGAAAGGTAACTATTTTAATAATCCATTAATCGCTGTAGTCATTTTTCAAGCACAGTGCAAAACATTTGCTTGTCATTTGTGAGGATTGCTGCCTTTCTTTTGGACTGTTGGTCGGGTAAAAAAAAGCTATTTGAAGACGTCACTTTTGGCTTAAGAAATTATGATGGGCATTTTGTTTGACAATCGATTGACATTTTGCTTGGTAAGCCCACATTAGGCCTACATTAAAATTAGTTAAGCGATTTCTTAAAAAAGTGTTTGACAGCTGAATAGCTCAGTATTAAACTTTTATGACAATAAAAAGTTAAGTCAAGGTTTATTCGACAGAATTAAAATGCCTCACTTCATGTCCATCATTAACAAAATACTTTATTTTTAAAGCAGATTTGAACCAACATGAGCACTTTAGAGGCATAGTGCGCCTGCTAAATGTCACTGAAATAGATGTAAACAGGTGCAATGCAATGGTACAGAACAGTGTGTATCTATTTTTCAGTGAAGGTGGGAGATCTTGTGTTTTGTAGGAGGTGAGAGAAAGAACAACAGTCTGGTTTTGGTGCAGCAGGACTTGCAGGAGACTGCGAATGCTGCCACAGTGTCTCTTTTAGTCTAGATGAGGCAAGGCACTTTTATTTATAAAGCCCGTTTCATACACAGAGGAAGATTCAAGGTGCTGTACAGAGAAGTTAAAACAACACAACTGAAAAGAGCATATTAAAAGAGATAAATCAATATAAAAATAATATTAAAAAATAAAAGTCAAGGAGCAAAAATAAAAATATTTAAAATAAGAATACAATGATAATGAGGCCTTGGGTTTTAAAAACATTTAGTTAAAAGCGCTGGAGAACAATAAGGTTAAGATCATCAGGCAGTTAGCTCCAGCTGTGCTGTGCTGCATAATGACTAAAAGCTGCTTCTTCTTGTTTAGATTTTGCTCTGGGCACCACTAGCAGTCCACTCCCCAGTGACCTAAGATGTCTCACAGGGTTATATTGCTCAAGCATATCAGTCATATATTTTGGGCCAACTCCATGTAGAGCTTAATAGATAAGTACTAAGACTTTAAAATCAATTATCTGGCTTACTGGCAACCAGTGAAGAACTGCGGCTGAATTTTGAATAAGTTGCAGGTGCCTGATGGTCTTTTTAGGAAGTCCTGTCAGAAGTCCATTGCAGTAATCAATTTTGCTGGAGATAAAAGCACAAATCAATTTTTCCACATCTTGTCTGGTCATAAGGTCCCTGACTTTGGGTATGTTTTTAAGCTGATAGAATGCTGATTTTATTATTGCTTTTACATGACTGTACACCAAACACCAAGGTTCTTAACCTGTTCTTGTGTTTTTAGTGCCTTGTCCTTTAGGTGAGCAGCAACCCTGAGCCGTTGCAGCCAAATAAAATGACCTCTGTTTTGAGGGAACAGACTAACAACTGGTGGCAGCAGACTGTGTTCAGGTTCTGTCATGACATCATGGCATGTCTACCCTGTAGGTGGCTTTTCCTCACAGATGTAGACTGTACAAGTTGGATTTACACCTGGCTGACATCCAGTCACCTCCAGAGGTGGTCTGGCAGATCACATTACATCCAGAGTCTAATGCGGGATCGCACTGCATTTACACCTTGTATTTTGCATAACCTATTTATTTGTTTTTTGTCTTTTTAATTGATTTTACAATTGTTTCTAACATTTAATTTGCATTTTAATGTGTTAAGCTGTATTTCCTCTTTCATGTTTTAATGCAATATGTAAAGCACTTTGAATTATGTATGAAATGTGCTCTACAAATAAACTTGCATTAGCATGTTTTCTCCTTACACAGACATTCAAATTAATAATGGACCAATCAGCAGTTAATTGATAATACTCATATTGATATTTGAGTTCTGATGATAAATTGATATCAGTGATTGTATGCTTGTTTGGATTTTGATCTCCTTCTTGTTACCCAAAACACATACACACGTGGACAAAATTGTTGGTACCCTTCCATTAAACAAAGAAAAACCCACAATGGTCACTGAAATAACTTGAAACTGACAAAAGAAATAGTAAATAAATATTTACTGAAAATTAACTAATGAAGATCAGACATTGCTTTTGAATTGCGGTTCAACAGAATCATTTAAAAAAAACAAACTGATGAAACTGGCCTGGACAAAAATGATGGTACCCCTAGAAAAGATTGAAAATAATTTTACCATAGGGACATGTTAAACTAAGGTGTGTCCTGTAATTAGCATCACAGCTGTCTTCAAACTTGTAATCAGTCAGTCTACCTATTTAAAGAGTGAAAAGTAGTCATTGTGCTGTTTGGTATCAAGGTGTGTACCACACTGAAATGGACCACAGAAAGCTAAGGAGAGAGTTGTCTCAGGAGATTAGAAAGAAAATTATAGACTAGCATGTTAAAGGTAAAGGCTATAAGACCACCTCCAAGCAGCTTGATGTTCCTGTGACTACAGTTGCACATATTATTTAGAAGTTTAAGGTCCACGGGACTGTAGCCAACCTCCCTGGACGTGGCCGCAAGAGTAAAATTGATGACAAATTGAAGAGACGGATAATACGAATGGTAACCAAAGAGCCTAGAACAATTTCCAAAGAGATTAGAGGTGAACTCCAAGGTCAAGGTACATCAGTGCCAGATCGCACCATCCGTCGCTGTTTGAGCCAAAGTGGACTTAATGGAAGACAACCGAGGAGGACACCACTGTTGAAAGCAAATCATAAAAAAGCGAGACTGAAATTTGCCAAAATACATATTGACAAGCCACAAAGCTTCTGGGAGAATGTCCTTTGGACAGATGAGACAAAACTGGAGCTTTTTGGCAAGTCACATCAGCTCTATGTTCACAGATGCAAAAATGAAGCATACAAAGAAAAGAACACTGTACCTACTGTGAAACATGGAGGAGGCTCGGTTATGTTCTGGGGCTGCTTTGCTGCATCTGGCACAGGGTGTCTTGAATACAATGAAATCTCAAGACTATCAAGGCATTCTGGAGCGAAATGTGCTGCCCAGTGTCAGAAAGTTTGGTCTCAGTCGCAGGTCATGGGTCCTCCAACAGGATAATGACCCAAAACACGCAGCTAAAGACACCCAAGAATGGCTAAGAACAAAACATTGGACTATTCTGAAGTGGCCTTCTATGAGCCCTGATCTAAACTCTATTGAACATCTGTGGAAGGAGCTGAAACATGCAGTCTGGAGAAGGCACCCTTCAAACCTGAGACAGCTGGAGCAGTTTGCTCACGAGGAGTGGGCCAAAATACCTGTCGACAGGTGCAGAAGTCTCATTGAGAGTTACAGAAACCGCTTGATTGCAGTGATTGCCTCAAAAGGTTGTGCAACAAAATATTAAGTTAAGGGTACCATCATTTTTGTCCAGGCCAGTTTCATTAGTTTGTTTTTTAAAATGATTCTGTTGAACCACAATTCAAAAGCAATGTCTGATCTTCATTTGTTAATTTTCAGTATATTTTTATTTACTATTACTTTTGTCAGTTTCAAGTTATTTCAGTGACCATTGTGGGTTTTTCTTTCTTTAACGGAGGGTACCAACAATTTTGTCCACATGTGTAGGTGTAAAAGAAAGGTGCTTGTTTGGATAGAATGTAAAAAGATTTATTTTATTGTAATAAAATCTGTACAGCATTAATACAAATACAGTATTAGAGTGAAAGTTCATTTTTATGATATTCATGTTTCAAAAGCTCAACCTTTAAACAAACATGGACAAGAAGTCCTAAAACTGCTGATAAAATGAAGAAGACCACAACTGAGTTATCTCCATGACAAGTGAGTAAACTCCATCCCCTGTCCAGGATACTGAATCTTATATAACCTGACTGAAATGTCTGACAAAATGAGCCAAACATTTCCCTGCTTATACACATGCAATGTACAGTGTCCAGAATGTGCGCCATGGGCAAATGTGATAAAATTGCTGCTTTTATGGAGCGTTGATGTGCATTTAGATGCTGCTGTCGTGTGGGACTTAAAAACACATTAAAAAAAAAAAAAAAAAGGCACAGGTGTTTTGACATGCACAAGGGTGGAAGACGTATTCAGATCTGTTACTTAAGTAAAAGTAGTAAATCAACAATGTATAATACTCCATCACAAGTTAAGGTCCTGCATTCAAAAGCTTAAGTAAAAATATAAAAGTACTGTCAGCAAAATGTACTGAAAGTATCAAAAGTACTCATTATGCCGAGTGGCCCCTTTCATTGTGTTATCTATAGTATGTATTATCACTGACACATTAATTTGTGAGAAGTATTTTCGAGCTGAACTTAACAGTTTAAATGTTGCGTAGTTGAACCTGCAAAAACTTCAAAAACCTGTTTTAATTTAAATCCACTTGTTTAAAAAAAAATGTGTTTAATAGAAAAGAAAAATTTAAGGATTCAGTTCCAGACTAAAATGATTTGAGTATTTTTTTTCACTGAACAATGCATCATGTTTTAATGCTAACGCTGCTGTCACTGTCACTGAGCTAAATAAAGCCAAAGTTAGCTCACTTCAACGCTCAGTTGATTTGGCCAAGGTAAGGTTAATGTAGCTTAACTGCACATTTCAAGTGTCAACAACCAAAAACCTAGCGGGCTCTTAATCAGTTTGCATTACTAAATGACTGACAAAAATCTTTAAAATCTGCCTGCAGCCATGCCATGTGCCCTGACCTCTGTGGTAATGAAGTCATTTGAGCGCCTTGTGCAATCCCACCTCAAAGCCATCACTGACCCACTGCTGGACCCCCTGCAGTTCGCCTACAAAGCCAACAGGTTTGTAGATGATGCAGTAAACATGGTCCTCCACTATCTTCCAGCACCTGGACTCTTCAGGAACCTATGCCAGGATCCTGTTTGTGGATTTTAGCTGCGCCTTTAACACCATCATCCCGGCTCTGCTGCAGGACAAGCTCTCGCAGCAGAATGTGCCTGACTCCACCTGCAGGTGGATCACAGACTTCCTGTCTGACAGGAAGCAGCATATGAAGCTGTGGATACACATCTCTGACTCCCAGACCATCAGCATCGGTTCCCCTCAAGACTGAGTCCTTTCCCCTGTAGTCCTCTCACTGTACACAAACAGCTGCACCTCCAGTCATCAGTCCCCCAAGCTTCTGAAGTTTGCAGAAAGCCCAGCAGAGGATGTATTTCCTGCGGCAGCTGAAGTAAGGTTCAACCTGCCAAAGTCAACAATGGTGCACTACACTGCCATCATTAAATCCATCCTCGCCTCCTAGATCACCATCGGGTACGCTGCTGTCATTGCCAAGGACAAGGGCAGACGGCAGTATATCATTCACTTTGCCCAGAGGGTGACTGGCTGCATTCTGATATCCCTACAGGACCTGTATGCCTCCAGGACCCTGAGGCAAGCAAGAAACATTGTGAATTCTAGAGCACGAGCTTTACCTGAAAAGTTTTGGCAGTGCACCAGTTATTGTCTTTCAGCTATAGCATGCAAGTTGGCTTAGCCCAGTTAGCCAAGCTCATGTAGTAATGCTGCTATCCAAATGACAAACACAAATGAGAGACCAGGGCAGGAGGACCCTCCCATCCACTGTAATGGAAGCATTATGGTTTCCCAGTTAGTTACAGTGAAAATGGACAAAGATTAGTGGATCAGACGAAAACGTTATGCTGACATTGTTCAACAGAAGTCGGGTAGGTCTGTGGAAACACACAAACATGCTAAGTCATTTGCGAAGGCATCACCCAAATTAGCGGTACGAGACAAAACCAGGCTGGAAGGCGAGTCCTTCTCCCCACACACCGTTCAAGCAGCCTCTCACTGCAGATTCAGACTATGCTAAAGCAATAACTAATGCTATAGAGTGTTTATCACTGCGGACATGCAACTATACTCGGTCATAGGATTTAAGAATATGGTCAAAGTGCTTGAGCCCGGCTACAATGTACCTTCTCGTGTGCATTCTTCATTTCTGCTGCTATGAGAAGCAACATAACAGTTTACCTAGTTTCCACTTTATTCCTTTTACTTGTTTTACAGTTTTACTTTTAAAAAGGTATTTACTATAAGGCTAGTATTTATTTCTACTAAAAGAGACTTGTTAAGTAACTGTGCTGAAATTCTTCAAATAAATAATAATGGGCGAATCCATTCTCTGTGGGATGGGGCAGACAACGGAAAACACTGTTGTGGACAGGAGTGATCAGACCGTCAGTGGAACCGGGTCAGAGTAGGATGGCAAGGCAGTGGAGTGGGCAGTAACGGTTTGAAATCCTGCAGGAGCATAGAAAAACCAGTCTTCCGGAGGCAGAACTACAGCACAGTGTCAACAGTTTCTGTGGCCTCATATTGCCCTGAACTCTGTGTTGTTTTCTTCCTGAAGACGAGGAGAACCATTTGGCATTTCATTCCTGCAGCGCTGATGAGCAGTGAGGGAGACAATAAATGGCTGATGACAATGACAATATGTGATATAACTGCCACTCTGAGTCAGACATGGAACTGCTGCAACTTCCTAATGAAATGCTGGCTGTCTTGTTCCTCTGCTTTACCAACAATGAACCTTTGTCAGGCCTATTGGCGTGTCTATAGCAACAAAGAAACAGCAGTACACCGTCTCTGTCAGATGAATACCTAATTTTCCATAATGTCAAACTTTTCAAGCAATAAAAAAAAAAGACCTTTTTAAATGTAACTACATCTCTTGGAACATCCTGTTGCATCCAAGGTTTCTTATAGTTTCATCAAGTCACAAGCCAGTAATGGTTGGGTTAGGTAAGGCCATTTTATAAGAGCAATAAATGTGAAAATTAAATCAACAACAGGATCTGTAAGAAATAAAGCCGAGATTATCAGCGATTTTAGTTTATCATATATATCGGCGTCACAACAAGTAGGTAACAACAAACTGAAGCACAAAATGTTAAGGTAGTTCAGAAACAGTCTTCATTACATAGTTTGTCCAAAGATTATGAGAATTAATAAAATCTGATGAGAATATATCAGCTGGTTTTTTGACATAAACAAATAACACAAACACACATTTTTGACTAGGATTCCTTACAGTGTAAAAATGAACATGTCAGCGCTCTGGTGGACGAACTATATAACATTTCTTGTTACTTATCACCCGACATACACACCAACACTGATATATCTGCAATAAGCTAACATTGGCTGATATATCAGCCAATTTATCAGTCAGGCTCTAATTTATTGTTGTGTGTTAAAAGAGGAACTCCACACATTTTTTTTTCCACCGTACACATAATCACACTGATTCCTCTTGGCATATGATGTTAATACAGGTGATTTTTCCAATAAAACACATATTGTGTGTAAAAACTGCCTTTCTGCTCAAAATTAGCTTGCATGTATCTGCTTGAATTTGAAAGTTTGGTTCAGCTGAATTCTCTGGCACCCAAAAGGCTTTATACAACTTTTCACATATGCAGTTGTACTCTCCTTGTCTTTTTTAGTCTCAACACAATAAAATTAGACACCACAATACAAATTAGGATAACAGTGCTCACTTTCAGACAGTCTCTCCTTGAAGGTATTCATGGTGTTGCACTCGGTTGTTCAGTGACACAAGAAGTTATATGAAGAAAGGGAGCTAAAGTTCACTGTCACACCTCTGCACATCTGGCCAATCACTGTATGAAGTTGCCGTGATTGTTTTGTAAAGTCAGGGTTCGACATTAACCATGGCCCGATGGCCCGTTGTAATGGTATGACCTGTTGCTTGGGTTGCCAGTTAGGTCAGTGCCTAACAATTTTTCTCAGGTTTGTGAGTCGATATTTTTGAGTTAGTCAACCGTACACAGGACTCAAGCATAGAGCATAATAAAACACACAACACTCATATCTTGAACCCTCAGGACACATAAGCACAAGCAAAACATATAGTATAGCCGACAACAATAAAGCACCACAACAGATATCTCTCTGTTCACTCCAGTGTATTAATAACCCAAGTGCAGGCAAAGACAACCACAGAGAAAAACGGTTCCTCCCAGTAAACCCCAAAATCCAGTCCGTATTTTCCCCTCCAACAAATCCCCAAAACAACTAATATTAATATACAAACAAATGTTCACTTCTTTTCAGTTCACTTGCAAACAATTCAGTTCAGTTCCGTGGCGAAAAGTATAAAGGAAAAAGAAAAAAAGAAGTGTATTTCTGTCACGCTCATGAGTACACTGCATTCAGCAAAAAAAATCTGCTCAACTGTTGGGACCTGTTGCAAGGACCTCACTGGTTACGTGGTTATTTACTCTAGTCTTACTGGACCGAGCAAACGCTTGGACGTTTGTCTGTGAACACACCACTCCCCTGCACTGTATGGCTCATTTTGAGCGGCGAGTTTTTCTGTTGGCTGAATTTATATGGTTTTGACTTTTAACATCTTTAGCTCTGTAGGTTATGTATGTTATGTCTTTTTAGCAGCTTCTCTTACGCTAGATTTCCACTTGTAAAATAAACTCGACGGATCCCATTCATCTAGTTGGCCTTACAGCGAGAAAAGTCTGCTTTCCATAAGCGCCAGCTGGCGGTCAAATTGCATACTAATCAGTCCAGTCGGCTACTTTATTATATTAATTTTTTATTCTAATAAAATAGTTTTAATTAACAAGTTGCGATTCGCTATGCGTTACATTTTATGACCACTAGCCTCCACTTCAAAACAATGCGAGCATGATGATAAAGAAATGTGTGTCTGTCTGTCTGTGTCAGTCCCGCCCCCACAGACGTATATGAGCTTAATGAATGAACGAATGAATGAATGATCTTTATTTACATTGTGCTTTTTACAGCAGAGCCATCTCTAAGATGCATTGCAAACACACACCAAAACAAGGAATGCTGTCAAAGTAAAAAGTAATAGGCCTGTGTCATATGAGGAAAATATAGGTTCTGCCGATCAGCCTCACACTGCAATTTTACAGTTTAAAATGTCCTAGAATGTTTGTTGTCATTGACCAATTATGCAAACTAATGTCAGATGCCCCAATTCATATTTTAAAAATAAAATCTGATGGAATGGAACTTCCTGCAGTAATATATATATATATATTCAAGTATCAGTGTATATGATGGAATACTGGCATTACAATGTGCCAGAGGCCATCAAATTTGGGCTTTTACAAACAAAAATGCCCCAGGGAGCCGTGACCCCGGACCCTTCTAGCTGGCTACTTTTTCCCCCAGTTGCTAGCTACTCCATATCCTTGTGGAAAACCCTGGTCACAGGGTTATATGGTATTACGCTGTTGCATATTTTTCCGACTTCAGATAGCTGTCTCTTTTTTCACCATACACGTGTTTGCATCAGATGCTGTTCCCACCAAACAAGTTAAACCTGAAAATAATGCATGATATGACCTACAAGTGGAGTTCCACAACAAGAAACCACAAGGAGAAGAAGCCATTGCTTTTGATGATGAGATAGGAGGAGCTGTTAGGTATCTAACCCCACTGCTTCTCTGCATAACAATGTGCTAAACCGGTGGAACATTTCACCTTGCTGAATGACCCCTTCATTGCACAAGGCCTGCATTTTGTGTGCGCGTTTGAACATATACATGAAGGGGAGAGAAAAGCAAGATAAGCTATTCTCTCTACATACTTAGTGATATAAATCATAGGGCTGCTTCTTTGGTATTTCCTGAGCCAGGGTTGTTATCAGAAACCTAGCAGGGACAAAGGCAACTGACAATGAGACTCAACCTAGAAATGGCCAGTTGATTTCAGAGAGTAATGTACTGTAACTGATATTTACCCCTCTGCAAACTGGGTCATCCCTGACTCCTCTTCCACCTGCTCTGTTTCTGGGGCTTAGGAAAACAAATGCACTGCACGCAACTATTGAAATGCCTGTTGTACTGGCAAGATGCAACTTTTATAGATAACAGATTCACACAAGCCAAATTAACAAATACCTGAATATCATGTTGGGGATAGGGGTGTTGCTGATGAATTAATTTGCTCTGACAGGACTGGTGTTGCCTTCAAGTGATATTCTCTGGGTCATATAGGCTACCAGAGCATGTGACAGCAGCAAATAAATCTAATGGCACAAGAGAGTTGCCTCATGATTTCAATGACAATTAAACAACAGCAGACAGATAAAGAGCTTTAGCTGATTTGTTTTAGGCAGCAAATCCCTCTCATCAGCCAAAATGGCTCGGCAAATTGGATTTTTATGCGGGGCCCATGAGCTTGGAGCTTGCTCCCAACAGCTCAGGATGAATGCCATTCCCTGCTGCACACCTCTCTGACAGGCATTAAGCTCAGGCTTTGCTGCCTGCATGTAGCTTAATGCATATTATTGAGCTAGATGTCCTCCATAAAGTACACAGTATGAGATCATAAATCACAATGCATGTTAAATCTGCCTGCAAAATCAAACTCTTACAATTAATGAAAAACGTTTGAGGGATGCAGTGTCATCACTGCAGTGTTTGCTATCATTTCCATCACCATCTGATCAGTGTGCACAACTGTCACTGTAACACAGCACTGTTGTTGATGTAGAAGATATAACTGGTCATGCTATCTTTTTATAATTCATTACGTTTCTCTGCAATACCCCTACTGAGTTTTATACTAATTTTTAAATTGATTTTCTTGCCTTTATTTAGACATTAGTTGATTTTTATTATTATGTTTGTGTTTTTTTATCCGAATGTCAGATACTGATCATCTTTCTATAAAGCACTTCAGTCAACATTTGCTGATGCTGAATCAATGGCCAATATCAAAATAAGAAACAAAAATGTCTGTTGGTTGTCAGGTGTAGTATTAAGGTCTCAGGAGTCGCACATTGGGACACAGCAATTCCCAAAAACAGCCCGTCATTATGCATTTTTGGGGGACTCTTCTGGGGACTCCCTGAGAGGAACTGCCCACTGGGGAGCTCCCCCAAGAACTACAAACCTTCAAGGGCTTTTTTTCTGTTTGCATTCACACCGCCAATAGTAGCGCTGAAGTGACGTAAGCCCGTCACTTCTGCGCAACATAGAACAGCTACAACTGTTGGTCATTTGTCCATGTCTTGGTCCATTTTTAAGGCTACCGTGTTGTTTACACAGCTAACATTTTACACTGGTTTTTAAAAACGGTGGTTGCCTATTGATGCACACAGCAGATACGGAACTCATGAAGACGTTGCCCTCTGACCTGCACAAACACCTGCAGCACTGAGAACAGGCTAACACCACAGTCAGGCAAGAGCAACTTATTCTTACATACAAACATTTTGGAAATAAGAAAACATTGACACATCTGCCAAAAGTACTCAAACTGTGCGTACAAACAAGTTCAAATCAAATCTGTGCATACAAGCATTTAATGAATGAAGCCCAATGTGCTCCACTGCTGGAAGGAGCACAACCCTCACACAGACATGGCACAACAATCAGTAGATGATTGCAGAGTTTATTTGTGGTGATGGCCAAGTATCCAGAATTTCCTGAGACCCAGGCAGGCACACATTTGTACGTACACATGAAGGGATTTAACACAACCCTGCTGAAGAGGAGGCCTGTTTCTTCCAGTAAGTACTGAGACAATCAATGCGACTCGTAATCAGTATTGTATCTTTCATAAAGAAATAGAGACCCAAACCTTTAGGTACTGACATGACAATATCATTCAGGTTATATAATCCACAATAGGTGTATATAATGTAGGGTGCTGTCTTTGACCAAAGCTCTCTGTGACAGGTATCAGATGGTCCGTCTGGAGTTGGGAACCCAGTGTCTAGGCTATGGGCTTTTATTACAATTATTTATACCATTAGCAAGCTCCGTTTTCTAACTGAACTGAACTGTAGTAATAATAAATGGTCCAAAATTATGTGAAATTGCATAGTTTTAAGTCAAAAACTAGCTAAAACTTCAGCCCTGGAGCTGTAAAGAAGTCTAGCATGTAATGCCCGACCACACTCTGGAGGCTGAAGCAGGTCAGACAAACTTTTGTTAAAATAATGTAACTAAAATAAAAAATAAAATTCATATTCATTCAGATCCATCTATATAATGTTAATTATTTTTAGAGTCACAACAGATTTGATACATACCATATTTTAGCAAACACTTAAAAATAAATATTACTCAGTCATAATCAATGAAGAGCTCCACTATGAGAATGGAGAATCTTGTGCACAGGCGTATTTAATTAGATACTGTTTATTAATCGTTACCGAGGTAAATGTGACAATCAATTGTGATATTGATTTTAGGTGATATTGCCCAGCCCTACTCCACACCTCTAGTTTGGAGGCTTTCTGCTATGAATGTGTATTAATGATGACATCATCAGGGTTATTTTCTCAGACTTGACAAAGCTATTCCATAGACACAGAAGACATTATACAGCTAATTTTCTGGCTCAGAAGTACTCCCCATGATGCGTAAAGGTGTTTAGGTGTGAATTCCCCCTTTAATTATTTGCGTTAACTCTCTAAAAAAGAACTGTTTAAGAACATATTATTGTAAACTGAATACTTACATGAGCTTAGCCTCGAGGCATCACTGTGAAATCTGGTGACTTATGGGTGGCATGTGTTTTTGATATTAAAGTAAAGAATTCATTAAGAATTAAATGCAGCCCACGTGCTCTTGACTTACAATGTTTTTTCTTGGGACAGATGATTCTTTTTTTCCCCCTCCCTGAGTAAGTTCTTGTGTAATCCCATGAAGAAGGTGTGACAAACTTTGGACAAGTCAAACAGTAATGACTAACTCCCTAAAGGGCAGGTTGTTGCCTGAACATGAAATAACCTTGGCATGTGAGGTTCTCTGAATACTTGCTGGCCAGTGTACACACCTCTGACTTATGGAACATGACTTTAGGCTGTTTAAGAATAGTCATTGTCTTTCAGGGAATTTGGCTAATAACTGATCTATCAAGCACTGGCTGGGGTTGTTGCCGTTTGCAGTCCCATTGACTTGCTCACTTAGGAACTACACATTCTGCATGATGATAAAAACAGCACAAAACAGAACAAAACTATGCTTGATGGGTTATTATGTTAGCCTGGCATCGCCAGACCAATTCCCAAATGCAAAGAGTAGTCATTTGTTCTTCTTTTAGAGAAAATATACTGTCCAGTTCATTTAATACTGACGCGATAGCGGATTCAGAACGTTCCACATCAGTGGCAGCCATCTTGGTTGTTTACAAAAATGCCTTAACAGCGCTCCTCTATACAGTATACAATAAACATGATCAATACGTACCTTCAAATGTATAGGGATTTGAAATAGCTAAAAATTGTGACAATATCATGACTTAGAATGCTTCCTATAATGACAGTGTAGATGAAAGAGCTCAAATGTTAAAAATGTGATCTAAAATGTGTTTTGTGGAATGCAAGAGTGCATGGAAAAGACAATAATTACCATGGGGCACTTTGTATACTTTAGCTGAGTATGTCTCCCCTTTTGCCCTTCAGTATTTTGATCAGCACAGAATGTGCAGTTTTCCACACAACAAATGTATGGGACGATTAAAAGATAAAGGATAAAGGATAAAGTAGGTCAGGGGTGATCGGGTGACATATTGATAAAGTACTGATATCCTAATATGAGACTATCAGTTCAGATTTTTGCTATTGCAGCAGGGCTGGACGATATGATGTAAAATCTATATCACAATGAGCTGTCACATTTAAGTCAATATCACCAAATTCATTACAGTATGACCCAGTTTACCATTCTGGACTTCTGGAGTAGACTTTTGGCTTATTTGTTGGTTGAATGTCTGGTCAAATGTCACTGGTTGTTGTAGCTGTTGGAATTCTCATTATGTAGTTATTGAAAACTTTGATAAGAGTAAATTGAGGTCAGTAAGAGATTCACAATGTTGTAATTTGATACATTTAGTTTATTGTCCATGCCTATATTGTAATATGATATAGATTAGCCTACATCAGTGAAGGCTGGTCCATAGAGGCTATTTTTGAGAGGCAAGAGGAGATCATAATATAAAAAAGAATAATCGGTTGAAATAAACCATTACCAAATCTCAGTATCATTTATACAATCATTTTTCTCTCTTCTTTGGAAAAAATCCATTACTGAAATTCTGCTTAAAATGCTTCAACAGCGTCTGTGTGAAGTGGTGGTGGGGGGCAGAGGAGGGCGGGATCTCTTATATAAATTTAATGTAATTCATTTTTTTCATGCTAATCTGTTATTGGCCAAAACACGTAAAATTATGCTCCGACGGAGGACGTCCTCTCTAACCAATCAACAACCAGAATAAAATATTGAAAAAATATGTTATATATATATATATATATATATATATATATAACTATATAGCTTACTGTTGCGTTTGCCAACGCAACAGTAAGCAGTAAAAAATCTGGTCAAAGAATATGTAAACAAAAAATGATGACTGATTACTTGATAATGCTATCGCTAGTTTTGTGTGTTGTATGATTAAAAAAACTGAATCTCTTTGGGTTGTTTGGCTGTTGGTTGAAAGAAAACAAGCAATTTCAACTTTTCTTAACTATTTTCATAGACCAAATCATTACCCAATTAATCAAGAAAAATACTCATCAGATTAATCTCTAATGAACATTATCATTAGTTGCAGCCCTGTTTGATAGTTTTTGGTTGAATACCCAACCCTCCTGTATTATCTTGTAGTATGTTGTATTACTAAATGCATAATCTACTTCACTCTTCTGCTTTTCCTGGAGTTTGGGAACTACAGTATGTTGCACTACAGCTAATTGGGACAACACTCCAGTACAGGGCAATTCATGTGTGTGACATGTTGTTGAAACTCACCAACTGTGGCGATGGTCTCCAGGTCATCAAGGCAATATATCCGGTTATTTGGTGTTGCTTCTCCGGCTGAACTGCTGGCGTTGCTTTTACTTTCTCTCAGGGAGTTGGTCTCACTGTTGACTCCGACCTTTGCTTTGGAGGACGCCATTTCTTATTTTCGGGACGAGCTGACTATTTGGGTTTAAAAATATCCAGTAGGACGCATACAGAGTTCATATTATACATTTCTGGACGCAGGGAGTTATGTCAGTTCATCTTCTTTGTCTAGCTTTGGTAGCGCAGGTTGTTTTCGGATAGTGACGCCTTCCACGCTAGAGAAAGTGAGCAGAAAAAGGAGATAGCGTTTATGTTAACAAGTTTAATTAACTAACAGACAATAGGAGTGAAGCCACCGACATGAGTTAGACAAAGAAGCTGGGCACAGGTGCACTGCACTGGCATGTAGCATTAGCGACTTTGGTTAGCAGCTAACAATCCATAGTGAGCTAATGGGAGATACACCTCAACACAGGAGGTAAGGAAGGGGAGCGGAACAAGAGATGTCTAAATAAATGTCTGTTAGTCCGGAATAAAAGAGAGTTTTAAAACCTCACTAACTCGACGAATTCCATGGCTTTTCTGACTCAAGTTTACTGATTTACTCAGCTACAACAACAAACCTCACCCAGCCGTTCTTCCCGGTGTCCACATCAACCAGGAAGAGGTTCAGTATCCAAGTAATTTCCGGTCAGGACTTTCAAAATAGAAATTATTAACCAGCATGACGATGTTTACTGTGTAAAGCAAATTCCCGGAGTTAGTGTCATTATTTTCTTTCAAGACGAAAACTAATCACTACTGCGATTTTTTTAAAATTACAAATACATGTTGTGCTAAACTGCTCAACTTCCTGTATTTTCAAAGACAGATGTTGACAGAATGCGGCCAATGAAAACAAAGCTGTCCCTAGACATTGGGCTCGTTCGACATGAACTGCGCCTCGCTTGGAAAGTGGATGAGATCAGACGGGAACAGCAGGGGGCGGTGACAAACAGCAGCAGTCAAGTCAGACAGTTTCCAGCAGCCTTCAACGAATTTACAGGAAGTCAAAGAAATATTTAAATCCTGTTAGATCCACCTGTAGGCTACCTGTAGTTTGCAGACCACATTCGGAGAGTTATGTCTGAAATAAACTTTATTAT
The DNA here is from genome assembly GCA_008360985.2 of Macquaria ambigua. NCBI lineage: Eukaryota > Metazoa > Chordata > Actinopteri > Centrarchiformes > Percichthyidae > Macquaria > Macquaria ambigua. The sequence goes on along the minus strand of VMKM01001540.1, from coordinate 42,407 downwards.
TATGCATATCAACCACACAAGACATGTTTGTTAACAGATTAAACCTTCATTGCACAACATACAGCAACAATCTAGTGACTCATAATCAGAATCAGAATCAGCTTTATTGGCCAGGTATGTGTACACATACACGGAATTTGACTCCGGTTTTTCATTGCTTTCAGTGTACATACACAGGATACATACAGCTAAAAACAAGGACAACAAGCTCGACAAGGTAAACATAAACATTAAACTACTATGTATAGATATAAATATAAATATATATAAAAATATATATATAAACCGATCAGCCATAACATTATGACCACCTGCCTAATATTGTGTAGGTTCCCCTTTTGCCGCCAAAACAGCCCTGACCCGTCGAGGCATGGACTCCACTAGACCTCTGAAGGTGTGCTGTGGTATCTGGCACCAAGATGTTAGCAGCAGATCCTTTAAGTCCTGTAAGTTGCGAGGTGGGGCATCCGTGGATCGGACTTGTTTGTCTTCTTCCATTGCTCCATGGTCCAGATCTGATGCTCACGTGCCCATTGTAGGCGCTTTCGGTGGTGGACAGGGGTCAGCATGGGCACCCTGACCGGTCTGCGGCTACGCAGCCCCATACACAACAAACTGCGATGCAGTGTGTTGTGACACCTTTCCATATGTATATATACATATATATATGTATGTATAGACAACAGCAACAATGACATTTGTAGACAGTATGTGCAATAGTGCAATGGTGCAGAGTGCAAAGGGTGCTGGAATAAATATGAATATAAATATGATTAATGTAACGGTTGCTTTATATACATGAGGTAGGTGTATATGACACTATATACAGTATGCACAGCGTGTGTAGATTTGTGATTGATGATATTTACATGTTTAAAAACTGTGTATTTAAGCAATGGGAAAAATATAATTTACAGGTACAGTGGAAGTTTGTCACAGGGTCATTGCACAGGGATTGATCCTGACACTATGTGACTGATGTCAACTGATGTTAACTGTTCATCAGAGTGATGGCCTGTGGGTAGAAACTGTTCTTGTGTCTGGTTGTTTTGGCATACAGTGTTCTGTAGCGCCTACCAGAGGGGAGAAGTTGGGACAGGTTGTGTCCAGGGTGTGATGGATCTGCAGTGATGGTTCCTGCCTGTTTCCTGACTCTGGAGATGTATAAGTCCAGAATGGAGGGCAGGTTGGCACCAGTGATTCTTTATGCAGTCCTGACTGTCTGTTGTAGTCTGTTCCTGTCCTGTTTGGTGGACGATCCAAACCACACAGTGATGGATGTGCAGAGAACAGACTGGATGATAGCAGTGTAGAACTGGACCAGCAGCTCCTGAGGCAGGTTGAACTTCCTGAGCTGGCGCAGGAAGTACATCCTCTGCTGGGCCTTCTTGATGATGGAGTCGATGTTGGACGTCCACTTTAGGTCCTGGGAAATTGTGGATCCCAGAAAACTGAAGGTTTCCACAGCAGACACAGTGCTGTTCAGTATGGTGATGGGGGGCAGTGTTGTGGGGCTCCTCCTTAAGTCCACTGTTATCTCCACAATTTTGAGCGTGTTCAGCTCCAGGTTGTTCTGTATACAGACTCGTCACCGTCCCGGATGAGGCCGATGACCGTTGTGTCATCTGCAAATTTCAGGAGCTTAACAGACTGGTCTCCTGAGGTGCAGTCGTTTGTGTAGAGGGAGAAGAGCAGTGGGGAGAGCACACACCCCTGGGGGGTGCCAGTGCTGATTGTCCGAGTGCTGGATGTGATGTTCCCCAGCCTCACCTGCTGCCTCCTGTCTGTCAGAAAGTTTGTGATCCACTGACAGGTGGGGGCATGCACAGTGAGCTGGTTGAGTTTGCTGTGAAGGATATCTGGGATGATGGTGTTGAACGCCAAGCTGAAGTCCACAAACAGGATCCTTGTGTAAGTCCCTGGAGAGTCGAGGTGTTGCAGGATGTAATGCAGTCCCATGTTGACTACATCATCCACCGACCTGTTTGCCCGGCAAACTGCAGGGGGTCCAGCAGGGGGTCCAGCAGGGGGCCTGTGATGTCCTTCAGGTGGGCCAACACCAGTCTTTCGAAGGACTTCATGACTACAGACGTCAGGGCGACAGGCCTGTAGTCATTTAGTCCTGTGATGGAGGGTTTTTTGGGGACTGGGATGAATGTGGAGCGTTTGGAGCAGGAGGGAACTTCACACAGCTCCAGTGATCTGTTGAAGATCTGCATGAAGATGGGGGCCAGCTGGTTGACACAGACTTTCAGACAGGAGGGTGAGACGCCATCTGGGCCTGGTGCCTTCCTGATCTTCTGTCTGTGAAAGAGCCGACACACATCCTCTTCACAGATCCTGAGTGCAGGTGGGGGGTCAGTGGGGATGGGTGAGGGGGTGGCAAGGGGTGTAGGTGGTTGTTTGATGCCCGAGTGGGTGAGGGGTATGAGTGTGGGCTTGTCAAATCTACAGTAGAACACATTCAGGTCTTCAGCCAGTTGGTGATTCTCCACAGTGTGGGGGGATGGTCTCCTGTAGTTGGTGATGTCCTTCAGGCTTCTCCACACTGACACCGGGTCGTTGGCTGAAAACCTGTTCTTCAGCTTTTCAGTGTAGCTCCTCTTTGCTACTCTGATCTCCTTCGTCATTGTGTTTCTGGCCTGGTTGTACAGGATCCTGTCCCCACTTCTGTAGGCTTCCTCCTTGGCCTGACGAAGCTGCCTGAGTTTTACTGTAAACCAGGGTTTATTGTTGTTGTATGTGCAGAAGGTTTTAGCTGGCACACACATTTCCTCACAAAAACCGATGTAAGATGTCACAGTGTCCGAGAGTTTGTCCAGGTCTGTAGCTGTAGCCTCAAAAACACTCCAATCAGTGCAGTCAAAGCAGGATTGTAATTCCAACTTTGCCTCATTGGTCCATCTTCTCACAGTCTTGACCACAGGCTTAGCTGATTTTAGTTTCTGCCTGTAGGTCGGGAGAAGATGAACCAGACAGTGATCAGAGAGTCCCAAAGCTGCACGGGGAACAGAGCGATAGGCGTCCTTTAATGTGGTGTAACAATGGTCCAGAATATTTGTATCCCTGGTGGGACACTTATTGTGCTGTCTGTTTTTTTTAAGTTCATGGCTGAGATCTTGCTCTTTTAAAATCCCCAAGAACAATGAGCAGGGAGTCTGGATGGTTTTGCTCCACGTTAGTTATCTGGTCAGCCAGGTGTTGTAACACTTCACTAACACAGGCCTGAGGTGGGATGTAAACACCGACCAGAATAAAGGAGGAGAACTCCCGCAGTGAATAAAATGGTTTACAGTTAATGAACAAGGTCTCTAAGTGAGGGCTGCATGATTTTCTTAAAACTGTGACATATGTACACCAACCTTTGTTTATGTAAAAGCAGATTCCACCTCCCCTTGTTTTCCTCGATAGCTCTGTTACGTGGTCCACTCGGAAGAGTTGGAAGCTGGGTAGATGGAGTGTGCTATCCGGGATGTGTTCACCAAGCCAGGTTTCGGTGAAGCACAGGGCGGCAGATTTGTAAAAGTCCGTATTTGTTATGTTGAGGAGTAGCAGTTCTTCCGTCGTGTTGGCCATAGAGCGGACATTTGCCAGATGTATTGATGGGAGCGCTGTTCGAAATCCCCGCTGTCTGAGTTTAACCAGCGCTCCAGCTCGTTTCCCAGCATTGAATATTACAATTACACAGAATATTTGCCTCGATCTCGTGAGATTATTGTTACCCACGTGTGCATGACGTCAGAGCAAGTCGGGATCAAGTCGGACACAAATCTAACCGGCATGCATTGTGCGGCGATTGCCAGTGATCGATTCTGCGCAGGCCTGGCTCATCTCGAACTGAGATTAACTAACAGTGTGTGAGGAAGGGAGTGGTGATAAAGATCGGTATGATGAACTCAACCACCCAGGGGTGAATCAAATCCAAAACAAGGAAAGCTACAGTTAGTAAAATACATAAGTTACATAAAATACATAATGTTAAATGACTTCTGCAAAAGTAACAAAGAGCATTATGAGACTCCATATGTGATTAAGTTAAACAATGTGATACACACAATTCCTTGTAATCATAAAGTGATAAATCAAAAATTATTACCTCCTATATGTTTGGTGACCCTTTGACCTTTTAGCCAGCCCACATCAGGTCAACTTATTTTCATGAAACTTTGTATCACATTCATGCTTTAATGTGTGAGCCTTAATGTTTTGGTAACCGTATATGACTTTATAGGGTTACTGACTTGTCTAGGTCAGAATATCCACTTATATATAATTATATATAATTATATATAAATATCACAAGAAATATGAAAATAAAATTGGCGGACTGCCATAAAATTTACAATTTCAATTTTGGGTACTTCATAAACTTTCATCTAGTGCCCTAAATGTCAACATTCAAGATATTTCATAATCAAATCGCAGACTGCCAAGAGACTTGTCAAGCACATTCATGCTCCCAGAACAGAAAATTAACCTAGAGTTTTTCTGCACCATGTCATCAATAGAAAATAGTTGGTGCTATTAAAGATACACTGTGATTATTTATAGTGTACAATAGCACCTGCAACATTTCCAAGTTCAGGCAATGTTGGATAAACTTTGAATCAATCACATTACAAGAGCAGTAGGGAAAGGTGTGTTTGGCAGTGAAGACCAGCAGATAGACAATGACTTGTTTAGGACACAGAGTGTAGGACTTAGACTTGGCTTGCAATTTACCAGTCTTGGCTTGGACTGGAAAAAATGGTTCAATTTCAAGCAGCATTTTTTTTTTGCCCCTTGGGTGCAGCAAAACAAGCTGTAAACACAACACTGACATATTATCGCCTTATAAAGTTGATATGGCAAACGTGTTAGCAAACAGTTGCCTATTTATACATCCAGCAGACACAGAAACATTAGCATTCATTTAGAGTCATGTTTGTGTCACCTGATTAATGTATCTTCAATATTCTCTCTCTTTTACCTGTAGTTTGGTAGTGAACAGTGGCTTTATCAGAGCTTTTCCACTGAAAATAGCTGCCTCCTTTTGCTGGAAAGGAGGGTGATGAAAGCTTTGAGACCAAACAAAAACAGTAAAGGTGTGGGTTATAAAACCAAAACAATGAGCTAAAAGAGCCTAAAAAGTTGAGGGGAACTGTAGAGCTGCCGATCATTCTCTGTGGGTTTGACACTACGAAATGCCCAAATGAGTGTAAGTCGCCTTTAAATAGCCTATGGCAGTGTAGGCTATACTTGGATACAGGGTTAAAGTTGTCAGGGGCAAAAGAGGAAACTCAAGACATGTATGCCACATAGACCTAAAATACTCCATCCTAAATCAGCTGCCCTCAGTGTTCAGTTCACTTGTTACAGTCAGTCAGACTTGGCAGAAGAGAACTAAAGTCCTAGTTGGACTTATTCATTTAAATATGGCTTGAAGTGTAGCAGCTCTGCAAATTTGTATTTTACACTGACATAACTCTCCTTCAGTATGGCATTGGCCTCCTCTGGCCTAAATAAATCAGCACTCTGCATATCACAGCTATTTATAGTATAAAGTATAGAATGTAACACAAGCACATTCATTTTAAACAAATATTATTCAGATTTCCTGATTTGCACATTCAGTTATTTCATAGTTTTCAAGTTTTCTGACCACATTAGCAATGCAAAGCAGAGCAGCTGCTATTAGTATTCATGCTGCAGCCTGTTTTTTTTTTTTTTTTTTTTTGGTCAGACTGTCTGCAGCATGAATGGAATAACGATGCATTTGATTTAGAGAGAGGTGGCCTAACATTTGCACTTGCGTCCTCAAGCTGTGAAACTATTTGGCACTCCACTATGATACCACCACCGCTCCTCTGAAGCTGTCTGTCAAACACATAGAAAAGGAGAGGGTTTTAGGAGAATTTCAGTCTGAAACATAAGGTTTTGTAGAGTGCTTCTGATTCACCTGATGTGATTGAAAGAGTTATCTTGATGAGTGAGACTTTAAGTAATTATGTTAACAAAGAATGTGTTCAGTGAAATCAGGTAATGATCTGAGATCATGCACCAAGTTTATTAAAATGACCTCAGTGATCAGAAGAAAAGAGGGAATTTCAACACTTATTTCTTTCATACCAGTCAACATTATTCATGACAAAAACCTTTAAACTTTTTGGAATATAAATATAAACTGTTTTTTTGTTTTTATTTGCTTTGATTTGAAAAGACCAAAAGGAACCTGCACACTATAAATGAAAGAGTTAAGGGGATGGGCTCTCGATTAAAGTGTTTTCTGTTTATGCTCCCCCCCCCCTTTTTTTGCAGGTGAAATATCTTTTTGCATTCTTTCCTTTACTCAGTGCAGATTCCTTCTGATCTTTTCCTGTTCTGAATTTAAATCTACCTGAGCACCTGAAAGACTCTTGGAACTAAAGAAAAGACAATGCAGACATTCTTAGATAATGAGACAAACCATCTAAAGCCCCCAGAGGCTGCAATGTTTATTATGCCCCACAATACAAAAAAAGATAGATGGAATAAACCACATTATGATGATTTTTCACTTAGAGCTTTACCAAAAATGGGAGTAAAAGGTTGAGTCTGACCTAAAAGCAGTGACAGAAGAAAGATCAAATCAAAATGGTGGGGGAGCATGGAAGGAAATTCAATGGTAATCTGGCCGTGTCAGTCAAAGTCAAGACGTTGGCCCCAAGCAGAGGTATAGAGAATGTTCATTAGGAGCGTGAATGTGGACAAATACATGTCAGTGTAATATTAGTCTATCTGGTATATTTTTGGCTAGAAAAAGTACACCAAAAACAGTAGGATTCATCTTCAGGGGACCATGACATTTCATAGGAAGTTTCTGAGGTTGCTCTCACACCGTTAGTTCAGTTCAGCACATCATCAGCACTACATGGACACACCCATTTATTGATCTTCTCTGGTGTCACAAAGAGCTCACCTAGAAGTAACAATTATGAGAATTACTAGTCCAGACTGTAACTAAACCTCATCTGTCATGAATATTAGAAACATGACGAAAACAAATCTTGTAATGCAATATTACAGGGGAATTGTTACACTATAACTTTAACTTTCATTCTTTTACTTTTAAATGAGGAACTACCAAAACACATGGATTATGACTTAAGCTCAACACACCTCTGTTTCAACTCCATTTCATTTACTGATTGATCCGGTAAATCCACAGACCTTCCTTTTCAGGTGGTCTCAGTGCTGTTGTACTCACCAGAGTTTGACAGTTTTCAGACTAGCCACAAACAGGCAAATGCACCAGAGCTCAAGTGTGAAAGCAAAACAGTCCAACCACAGGACTATGTGATTTTAACATGAATTCAAAAGATAAACTACTAATAAATCCATCTGCTAATGATGACAAGTCAGAGAGTGAATTGTTGAAAGTTGTGTATTTTAGCAGTTTCACATTAAAAGTGAGTGAAATGTAGCGGTCACACACTAATATCACAGTAAGCCACAGTTACCTGTCAGTCCATATGACTTCATGTTTACTCCTCTTGGTTCGATTGTAATAAGTCAGTTTGAACACAAAACAGACCAGAACTAAAAGGTCTGGACCAAATGATCCGAAGTACAGGTGTGAAAGCAACCTGAGATACCTTGCCATCACATTATGCCCTGTTATTACTGTCAGGGTCAAGATGAAATCTTGACCTTATGGTGGCATTAGAGGAAAGGTCATAAGATCACTAAAATCATACAAAATCTAATGGTAGTTTAGCCAGTAGCTTCTGTCACAGCTGTCTTGGGACTGATGCCTTTCCAGGCTAAGGGACCCAGACATCTGCCTGAAGCATGAGCAACAGTAGATTTAATTGTGACCATTAAAGTCACAATGTGTTCTTGACCAAAAAGTATTTCTCATGTAATGCATGAATGTGACTCCTCTCTGTGGGTGTTTTAGTGTGTTGCCACCACCATTATCTGTCTCATAAATGCTTCTCCCATCTGCTGAAGTCAGTCATACTGTAATATAGTCATCCAACTGTGTTATTTGCCTTTGCAAACTGTGTTCCCCCCCTGACCCCCACACACGTTCCCCACCACATTTCATGTCTAACCCTCTTTCTCTAGAAGTTTTCCTCCTGCTCTTAATGTTGCCTCCTGGCTGGTGTTTCAGCAGCTGCAGTGTTTTCAGGATGGTGATGGGGGGCACTGAGAAGTGAAAACAGTGGCAGTGGGGATGTGGGCTTAAGCTGCTTGATGTTATAATGGTCTGCCTTCTCAGAAATCTGCCCGGTGGTCATAATTCCTGTTTTCCCATTTTATTTATGTTGTCTCTTTTGAAGTTTATGTTGGTTCGAGTTCAGTACCCGTTCTTGTGTATTCCGACCATAATCCTCTTGTGTTTATATCCCGTATGAGTAATCACAATCAGCGTCTTATGCGCTGGTCATTACTGCTGCAGGATTTCAACATTGAGATCCACCACATAAAAGGGACTGATAATCTTGTGGCTGATGCTTTGTCTCGTGCTGGGTGGAATCAAAACATTTCTTTTGGGGGATGAAATGTTTGATCTTAGGTGGGGGGGTGTTATGACCCTGGGTTATGTGTGTGTTGAGTGCCTGATTTTGATGGTGTGGTCCCTCCCTGTCTGAGGGTGGTGCTGTTCACAATGTTCTGTTTTCTTAGTATGTTCAGTTCCAGGTGGTGGCTGGTGATTGGACGGGAGACTGATGGCACCTACTTTAAAAAGGCCTCTGCCCAGGCTGACGTGACTCCTTCTTTTTGCCTGGCTCCCAACCAGACTGTGCTGTGCTGAGCCGAATTATGTGTCGTTTGAGTTAAAGTGATATCTTAGTGCTAATGTGTTTAGCTACTGTTTTTACGGAAATACTGTTAAAAGAGCAGTCCGGGTATCTGTAGGGGAGAGAAGCTGTTTCTGTTTCTACAATTGTTTTCTCCTGTTTTATGTTAGGGAGTTAGGTAAGATCCCTGTATTTCTTTTCCTGTTTCTTTGGGTTAGGTAATTTAGTTTGTTGTTTTGGCTGTGCTCTCCCTGACATCAATTATACCCTGTGACATGAATAAATCACTTCTGTTTGGACTGCATCTGTTGTGGCACTGACCATCTTTGGGAGCAGGGAAAAGGAGGGAGTCACTTTCTTTATGTTGTGCACCGGTTTACCCCTAGGCCGGTCGTAACACTAAGATCTGGCAGCGTGGAGGTGGCTGAGCAGAATATAAGTAGAGGCCTTGATTACAGAACAGGTTGCAGGTGGTGGGGCTCTGCTCTGACTCCAGCTCACCTGTCTCTCACACACCCAGACACAAAGAGAGGGAGAAGCCACTCAGGGAGTGGCAGCAGGTGAGGGATGGGAGATAGAGGGCATGGCAGGCAACATCACAGGGGCAGACTAGCTAGGGTGGTGAGACTGCTTACATCTATGCACCACCTCTTTACTAGTGTGTAACCAAGGCGATGAAAGTAGATAAATGTTAACCACCATTTCAGTAAATTAGCTAGACTGCAGGTAAGTCGCAAGAAACATGGATTGTTTGCCAGCAACTCTTGAGAATTCTTATAATCTGAAAGAATACCAAAATTGCAAGCATATAATTGAATCGACCTGTGTGACTGGTGTCAAAAATGAAAAGGCAGTCACCGCATTGTATTAGGTATTAAGACTGCTAGCAACATCTGGAAAGCCACATACCATAGGTGAAGACTTGATCTTACCAGCCACCAAGCAGATGGTCAGTATTATGCTGGGAAAGACTGCAGTTAAGCAACTAAACAATTCGGTTGTCAAACAACACAGTGAAGAGCAAATCGATGATATGGCTGAGAATGTGTTCCAGGCAGAGTATGAGCTAGCTGTTTTTATGCAATCCAAATCGATGAGTTCACCAACATCCCAAACATGGCCAATTTGCTTGCGTTCATCAGGTATGAGCATAATGGTGAAACTGAAGATTTTCTTTTTTGCAGACACCTCAATTCAAATGCAACTGCAGAAGCCATTTTTGACATTTTGAACACATTCATGGTTTCCAATGACATCAGCTGGACAAAGTGCATTGGACTGAGCACCTATGGTGCTTGCGCTATGATGGGACAACACAGTGGAGTTGTGAAGCAGGTCAGAGATGTGGCCCCGCTGCTCACTCACATACATTGCTGCATTCACAGAGAGAGAGCATTAGCTGCTAAGAGAATGCCCATAGATTTAAAGACAGTTTGGACAAAGCAGTCAGAATGGTGAACTACATCAAGAGTCATCCATTACAAGCACGTCTGTTTGCCCTGTTGCGTGAGGAGATGGGAAGTGACCGCCGCCAGCTCTTATTATACCGAAGTCCGGAGTGCTCACTCGATTCTTTCAGTTATGTGACAAGATCAGATCATTTTTCGTCGACTCCAAATTTGAACTTGCAGACCACCTCTGTGATTTGACAGGCTTTGTAAATTGACCTACTTGGCAGACATTTTTAACCACTTGAATGGACTCAGCCTAGCGCTACGAGCAGTTACAATCTTTCACATACACAACAACATAGAGGCATCTGTGAAGAAAATGTATCTGTGGGAGAAAAGAGTGGCCGGAGCAAACTAAGTCCTTTGAAAACATGTTGGAGTTTTTGACTAAAAAGAATTCACTTCCCGACACTGCAGCAGCTGCTGTGTCAGTGCACATACAGGCTTTAAAGTTATAGATGAGGGACTACTTTCTGGGCCTCAGTGAACAGCACAGCTGGATACAGAATCCCTTTGCCAACCATCCCAAGGATGTAATTGTGGGTCTCACCTCCAAGGAGCAGGACAACCTTGTCGATCTATCCTGTGATAGCTCTTTGAAACAGATTTTTACAGGAAGGCTTTTGACTCAGATTTGGTTACATGCGGCAACCCGGAGCTCTCAAACAAGGCAATTATGTTTCTGATGCCGTTTGCCACAACATATCTCTGTGAAGTGGGATTTTCGGTGCTTCTGGCCTTAAAGACCAAGTACAACACGTTGGGTGTTGAATCCGATCTCCGCCTGAAGCTGACGTCTATTCAGCCAGACATCAAGGCCTTGACAGCATCAATGCAGCATCACCCATCTCATTAGGCCCTGATGGCAAGTCTGTTGCATCACACTATAAATAAATATTTTATAAAAGTTAATATTCATTGTAGTGTCCATAGTTTCATTGGAGACTTACTATTAAATAAATAATGATATTTTGTGCAATAAGCCATCTACCTGTCACTGTTTATTATGTATGTATACGTCCATGACAAAATGTTTGGAATGCTCTGCTATAGGTGATGATGGGTTCTTGAGTAAAGTTTTTCATGTTTGGTTTTTATTTTTACCATACAGGTAAAATGTCTTATTGCATTAGACAGGCTTGTTTTGGTTCTGAGAGTGGTGTCAGAGGAAAGGCCACGTGGTCATTAAAATTCAAAGTGGTTCATACTCTGGGGAGTGTGAATGGGCTGAGGAAATTTAATCCGTCCATTAAATCATTTCATGTACAAAGTTCAAAGATTTTAGCCTGAGGGTGCCACAAGTAGAAAGAGAAGATTTTGGGTCAGTGTTTGAATTGTACAAAGATGCCAGATATCTCACCTAGCAACCTGCTTAGCATGCATGCATAGTGGTGGTGGCACAAGTCATGCAAAATAATTATTAATTAATTAGTGTCAGTTACTAATGTGTAATACAAAACACTGATAGTAATTATTGTGCACCAGTTATCAAAAAAAATAAAAAAAATAATAACAAGTACCCAGGTCTTTTGTGCTGGGCTCTGTTCAGTCCAATTCTGGACAGATGATTTTGGAGGCTTTCTGACTAAGTCCAACTGAAATCACATTTAGTCCTCCCTTTTTGTAGTCACAAATAGTGTCAACATGTTTTTTTAATGGATTGTTAATCGTTTTCTATTATCAAAAGGAAGAAGAAATGTCTTTGGGGAAATATCAGAAACTTAACTGCTGTCAGCATCCGGTTACTCGCCCTCTAACTCCATAGGCGCAAGCGAGCAACCGGATGCTGACTGCAGTTAACTTAACGGCCACCGGTGTCATTAATAACAAGGACTCCACATAGAACCTTTAACATGCAATGTTTAACTGTCTAACTAACTAACAACTATCTATCATAGAAATAAATTAATTATCGAGAACAAGAAAAGGAAATTCCAATGCACATTTTGTCTGGCTCAGTGTGATCGTCTGCTTACGATAGAACGCTGACGTTACTGCTTTACGCAAGATTTGATTGGCTGTATCAAAATGTCTCCATCCACATAGATAGACCAATAGCATTCCATCAAATTAATGCAATTAATGCAAAACATCATAAATCCAAAGAATATAAAATACAAATGTCTTGCTTTTGGTTTCTGATTTTGTCTCAAAGGAGAACACAGGACAAGTGATTTACAGAGCAGATATGTATGCTGTAGCAGACAAAAAAAATGCTGATGCTCGCGGCTTGTTTGAGCAGGAAATGGGCCTATTTTTCCCTACACTTACGACAACTACATTATGTGTACCTATACATTCATTAGAAAGTGGTTGCACTTAGTGGGACAGAAACCTAATGTACCCAGGAGTATTGGCTGGATTTATATAAGGTTATTGTCTGTATTTCCTTTCCCCTTAATGACATGTGGGATTAATAACTGCTTTATGCAATTACTGTTTCATTAGTTACTAATTATTATACTTGGATCATCTTTATGAACTAAAGGTGAATTCTTTTTTTAATGCTTACTCACTTGTATGCTTTCATTAGTTAATCACTGACTCATCCTTGCATCCTTGCAAGACTTTACTGAGGGGACACAACACTAGTAATTCAACATCAAGTAGTGGAGTGCTTAATTATTGTTCACTAATGCCTACTCATGTATACAGAGTGTAAGACAGAATTACATTTGAATGTGTAACACCAGCAGTGGGGTATGAACTCAAATAGAGCAAAGAAAGATCTGAAAGATACTCCTGCCTGGGGGCAGTATGAACAGAGGATCCAAATGTCTACTCTCTGAAGTTGCAGAATGAGCTTGTGTGAACTTTCCGGGAATGCAAGCATTAAGTCTGGGAGTCTGCGTGTGCAGGGAAGTCTGGACATGTGGATCCAGCCACATTGCCGTCCTGTCCTATGTTCAACTCTTGACAAATATGCCACCATCTGCTGATAAATCAGATGTCACTGAGCATTGACACTCTTGGGTTCATGATACATGTATGTCATATTTAAATTCATACATTAATTCTTTGAGTCATGCATTTACAATTGCACTGATTACTGATGGGTCATGTAATCATATTATAAAGAAAAACACACATATATAGTCATTTTCTATTGGAGGAACTTAACATCTCTTAACTGGGGGCTAACCCATAACCTGAGCTTTTAAGACCCATGTGAGGCGTTGGAATGAGGTTCTACTTTATGTTTCCATAGCATTTGACAAAGTGGGATATTTCAGATATACTTAATTAAGAAGGACCTCATCATTTCGATGTGCTGTTTGATCAGCGAGTGAAATAAGCATTTGGAGAACAGACAACAATAAATGTAGTGGTGCTGCATTGTTATTACTTTTCTTTCACACTTTCGTGCCAACATTTTTTAAAACTCTTGCTTTCTACAATATCTATGCATGGTAGCTACAGAATAGTTAAGGTTAGGGAAAGATTTTTGTCATGGCAAATAAACTATGGTTACGGTATGGTTAGAATTAGGAAACTAAAACAAAAGTTCACACACTCACATTGTGTGTACCCTTAACAAACATGTTGAATGCATTTCCTTCCTCAAAACATTTGCAGAGGGGATTTTTTATACTTTTAATTATACATTGTTTATATACATGTTTGCTTACTAGCAGTCTTCTTCTTCACTGCCTTCGTTTGTTGGCGCATTCCCGTCTGTTGATCAGGGGATCAGGGGAATAGCGTAAAACAAGGATACTAATCATGTGTGTCCTTGTGTGCGTGCAAAACACAAACAAAATGAAGACTCACTTGTAATGTGATTGCTCCTTAGAGCTAGTAGTGATCAAAAACTCCACAAGGTGCCTTTGTGGATACAGTTATTATAAAAAGGGAACATTAATTGCAGGTCTTTGATGGGAGGTGTATTCTGGTTGCCTGCATGAAGGTCAGATGTGCTGCACGTCCATCATCCACACCCTTCCTTTTAATGTAACTAGTTGTTCTGCCAGAAACTAGCCATTATGTTTCTTTAGTTGTCTTTGTCATGATCTGAAGACATGTCAGCTTGACCAATCATGATTGACAACACTGCTGCAACCCCTGAAATTACCTGAAACTTACATTTATCACCTCCCGAGCAGAGCCCAAATTTAGTTCCAGGAACTCATTCCCAAAGTGATGGTAAACCGGTGACAATGGATACACAATATGTTATGTTTCATCAGGTTCCTGCTGTGGTAAGACAGCTTTGAAATACCTATTTAGCTCCACAGGGTCAGTCTCTACTTTAAGAGAGTTCAAATGGTAGAAAATGTCTTTAGCTTCAAATACAGAATAAAAAGCTGGTCTGTAAAGCAAGTCTTCTGACAGGATTCCCTTTGAGCTCCCGTTCAGCTGTCATTACTGTAAAAAAAACACCCATGGTAATAGCTTAACATGGAGGTAAAGCAGTAAGGCAAATATTCACATCTAAAACTCTGTCAGTGATGTTAATTAAACCAGAATGGACTCCAGATGTTGACTTCATAGCCTCTGATAAAATATCAAGAAATGAGGCCAGGGTTATGCTCCTGTATTGAAGGATGAAGCTTTGGCAGCTGTCCACTGGCAATGTGAGAAAACTCCCATTCCCTGTGCATTTATCTGTGCCCACAATCATTTACTGCAAAAGAAAAAATATCAGAATGCTTTTATGAACATGTTGCTGTTTGTGTATGTGGGTGGCAAACTGCTCTGTGCTAATTTATATACACAATGAACCTCATTTACATTGACAACATGTAGATTTGTGAGAGCAGCATCTAATAACTTTCTATCAAGCATGATTTCAGTGTTTTCAGTGTCATCACAAGTACACAGGCTAAAATACTTACTGGTGCCCTGAGTTGACTTAAATTGGGCAGACTGTTCTTGATCTCCAACAAACCTATTTGTGTTTTCTTGCTTTCACATCTCTGCCAGCAAACACAGCAGGATAGAGTTGTCAGGGCTGCACAAAAAAAGAGCAGTCCTGACAGCGAAGGGATCCAGACTGACAGAGCCTGAGGCCAGCATTTCTCATTATCCATCTGCCTCAATTTGCCCCAAAAAACAACATTTCTTTAACGCTATCCCCCTTTTTACAAGCAGAAGAGAACCAGGAGATGTAATCTAATGGAGGCAAAGTGCTACTTTGTCTAACTATTTGAAAGTGAAATTTGGTTCCAGACGTAATATGCAGCTTCTTAGCATTAGCATGAAAATAGATGATATTTTCTGCATTATCAGTCTGTCTGATTCTATGGTGATGCCAAAATGGAAAAAAAAAATATCAGTGACATTGGCTGGTTTTGGGGTGTATACTGTTTGCTGTGGGTGTGGCCAGCAGTGAACAGGATGCTACCAAGGTAACATTGTTGCTGGAATGGAGGAAAAGAAGGATTATTCACAAAGGACACTTAAAACCTAAGGCTTTCCTTAGAAAGTGCAATATTATTTAATGGAAAATTATGTTTAATCACAACTTGGGTCTTATTTTTTATTAGTATTGGCAGTTGTTCATGTTGGTAATAACAACACTGACCACACCAAGTTAATAACTGAGATCTGGGACCACGATGACATTGCTAAAAAGAAGTCAGCTGCCCATTTTTCCTTTTTAGTTTGCATCATATCTTTAGATTTTTCCTAAATCTTCTGTACATATCAATATAAATACAAGGCTCATGTAAATCCAAATATATGACCTCTCATCATCTAATATTAAACAATGCCCGCATGTGAAGAGAGTGAGTGTTGTTATAGACTGTGGTCACCACTGCTGTTGTACAGTCTGATGGCAGCAGGTACAAATTGAGCACCTGAAGCTCCATTTTGCACCTGGGTGGGATGATCCGGTGGCTGAAAGAGCTGCCCATCTGCCACAGCTCATCGGTAAGGGGGTGAGAGGGGTTTTCCAGGATGGCTTTGATCTTGTCCTTCATCCTCCTCTCTGCCACTGACTCCAGACTGTCCAGTTCCAGCCCGACCACAGAGCTGGCCTTCCCCACCAGCTTGTTAAGTTTGCTGGCCTCAACAGCCCCGATGCCAGCACCCCAGCACAGCACAGCAAAGAACAGTGCACTGGCTACTACAGACTGGTAGAAGGTCTTCAGGAGCCCGTTGCACACACCGAAGGATCTGAGTCTCCTCAGGAGGAACAGTCTGCTCTGTCCCTTCCTGAAGAGGGCGTCACTGTATTTTAGATATAAAGGCCTGCATGTCACAGAAATTTTTACAGCTCAACCAGGATAACAGAAGTACTGATTATTGGTTCAAAGGCTCAGAGAGAGAAACTGGCCTAGGAGTAATTTTTGACTCAGATTGTAATTTTAAGGCTCATGTGCGAAGTGTGACCAAAACAGCATTTTTTCATTTGAAGAATATTTCAAAAGTGAGGCCTTTTCTCTCTCTGAGCAACACAGACAGACTGATGCACACTTTTACTACTAGCAGGTTAGACTATTGTAATGCTCTTCTTTCTGGTCTTCCCAAAAATACAATCAATCAGCTACAATTAATACAGAACTCTGCTGCAGGAGTGCTGACTAAGGCACATATTACACCTATTTTAAAGTCTTTACACTGGTTACCTGTTACTTTTCGTATTGATTTTAAAATTCTTTTATTAATTTATAAGGCACTACATGATCTGGCACCAGAGTACCTCTCAGAAATGCTTGTGGTTTATGAACCGGGAAGGCCCCTCAGATCCTCCGGTTCTTCTCTTTTAGCTGTTCCACAAAGCAGAACAAAAACATTTGGTGATGCTGCTTTCAGCCATTACGCTCCGAGCCGCTGGAACAGCCTTCTAGAGGATCTAAGAGGAGCTGAAAATATTGAGCTTTTTAAACGTAAACTAAAAACCCATCTATTTAGTCTGGCTTTTATGTAGTGTTTTATAATTCCATGATTTTATTACTTATGCTCATTTTACTTATCATTATACATATCATTATCTTTTTATTCTATTTCTATTTTTGATCACACAGTGGTTCAGCTATACATTCTGATGCAAATTCTAAAATGACAGGCTCTAAATTATCTGGACCAGCTGGTTTTGTAGGATTAAGTTCTTTTAGAGCCCTAATGACCTGTGTTGTGGTAAGGGGGTGATTTTAATAAAATATTCCCAGGAAGAAAAAAGAAACAAAAATTAAGGTAAATATTCACAAACACACTGTGTGCTATTCTTCAGTGAATATTTTAAGATGAACAGCAGCATTCTAGGTTATAAATCTTATTGTGAATATCTTTTATCTCTTTACATGGAACAATAACCCAGTTATGTAACTCTGTCAGAGTCTTGGCATTTAGTATATTTACATGCACACCAGCATATACTGTAACTCTGATGCATATTCAGTCTCATTGTCCCACTGGGAAATGAATACTCTTCCACTCCATGTAAAGCCAGAAGGAAAGGCATACCTCAACAAAATCAAGTGTTTAATAGCTTTAGCTTTAGCTTAATGTGGAGCTGATCCTGTGAAAGTTAGAAAGGTCAGAACAAACTAAATGATTCTCATAACTATGATTCTCCTGTTAACAAAATTTTGTTTCAGTCTTGAACATTGAATGTTAGTCCAATTTAACCTTTGCCAATACTCTTGGCTTTGTATCTCACATTCATACTGGTCTTCAGACATTTAAGTCTGCTTGCTCTAACTCTGGATGAAAATGACTTGTTTGTGAACATCTACCGAGCGTATGTTGAACTGCCAAATTGGAAATTTTCAGTTGTCCGGTAATTTGATGCTGGAAGAGTTTTTCTGCAATCAGGGGAACAATTTGGCCCCAAAATGCTTTGCTAAGCTATTTTGACAATGTTACAAAAAAAAAAAAGCACCTGGAGGTAAAATCCTTATTCCCAAAAATGTCTCTTATCAAATCTATAGAGATAACAGGGACTTTAAGTTTTGCAGCTGAGATGTGGATTGTCCAATATCAGCAAGATGTCCTTAATACAGAGAACAGAGTTGTTCTTTCTGAAGTTCACCCTGAAGCTGATTCATCCAGAATACAATCTGTCTCTAAGGAGAGCGCTGCTAAACATTCTAGACTTAGCCACAGCAAAAATAGAAACAGAAATTATTGACAAATGCGGATAAAGGCTGTAAAATGTTTCTCCTTGAGTTGTAATCTTTGAACCCTCTGCAGCTGCTTGCAGGCACAAAATGCAAAGGCTGAAAAATTAAAACCCAAGTTGCTTAAGAAATTCACTAGAGAATTTCTACTGTGTGAAAACAAATCATTAAGACAAAACATTAAGCTCAATGCACTGTATGCAAGTATTAATACTGATGCATCAATGTTAGAGCAGCATTTTACTGTTGTAGCTGCTCAAGGTGGACCTAGTTTTAACTACTTTATAAAACTGCCACATTGTTCAGGTGTTTCTGCTTCATGCTGTTGCGAAGCCAGGTCTTCAGCCTTCTTAGTGCACTGAAGCTCCTCTCAGCTTCTGCAGAACATGTTGTTTGTCAGGATGCGTGCAGCTTCTGTGCTTGATTTGTAGGTGTTCTTTGACTTCAACATGGCCAACTGCACATCCAACATCCTCCTGTTGATCTCTGGATACTGGTCCGCAATGTCACTTTCTCCAGTTATAAGCACATTCTCCAACTTCTGAAGCACTTCGAGGCTTGTTTGCTGAAACCGCCCGTGAACTGCACATCTGCTGTGTCAAGTACCTTAAACAACTTCGCTCTGAAGTAATCCAGAGAAGCTGTTGGGGCATGTGCTGCAGCTTCACCAGCTAAGCGCTTTGGTGGGTTGCAGATACAAGGCTTTTCAATTGGGATGATGTTCAGGGAGGTTTCTCTGTTCTTTTCTCCTGCAGAGTTGTCTTGACGCAATCTACCACAGCCTACATGCCTGCAATTGTGATGGTTCTGTTTTGCAGGGATTTGTTGAGGCATTCCAATTCCTCAAAAATTTCCAAAGCAAAAAGGAGTCCCAGGACTGTTCTCCCCTTCTGTAATCTGACGACCACTTGCTTTCGTAGTTGTTTTGGAGTCACCAGTTGAAGCCATCTCTTCCAACCTGAGCAACACTGTCTCATATTGATTGAGGACTGAATGAACTGCTGCGGCCCGCACAGTCCACCGTGTGGGCTTCAGTGTAGTAAAGGATCCATTTTCAGATGTTGCGATGGAATGGAACATGGTCTTGAACTTACCTGAAAGTCTAAACAGTTGCCCCACTGCAGTGCTTCACGGACTACACAAGACGCTGCACAAGCTGCCTGTGTTATCAAATGAACACGGTGAGGACCACAATGTACAGTGCCAGTGGTTGTGCTTGTGTAAGAAAGGCCTGTGCACCAGCAAATCTTCCGGACATATTTTCTGCTCTGTCATATTTCTGTCCCCAAAGCTCATCAAGAGACAAATTCAGATGAAGCAGCATGTCTACATTTGCTAGGTTTTGTCCTGTTCATATAAACCAACAAATTCTTCATGAGGAATGAGATTGTGGTCAATGTAGCGAAGGCTGATTGATTCCTCTTGCGTCCCGGTAACATCCTTGTGTTCCATCAATAATGATGGAGTATTGCAACTGTGGTTGTGATCTGATTTCAGTGGCTATATCTCTGATGATTGAGTTTGCCATTCTGCTCAACGTGTCATTTTGTATTTTGGGGCTTGTGTAATCGTGAGCATGTGATTTAAGCCACTCAAAGAACACAGGGTCATCATTTGATCTCAACCTAAGTAACTGAAAAAGATTTCCACCCTCTGACTCTTTGCCTCTGAGAGCCAGACCTTGTCTGTCTATGAGTTGCAGAGCTCATGATCTTCATCAAGCATGACCTTGCCTTTTGCTGCGATGCTGCCAACGCACTAGAAAGCTGAGAATTAATAGGATTTGCTTCTTGGCGATGTATTGTAATTGCAAGCTTATGAGATTTGCTTTTTGTGTGATCTGTAAACTTCTCCATAGCCTTTTTCCAATTTTTGAATCCAGCAGAGACAAATGCTACATCTGTGTTTTGTTTTTGCAAGGGAAGACTTCTCAAGTTTAAATACTTTTGTTCAGTAAAACACAGGACTCCTTTCAAAGTATGGCTGTAATGAAGCCAAGGGAAATCTTTAAACCATTTCTCTTGGAAATGTAGAGTTTTGTTAGAACATTTTTCTACTGCTATCTGTTTTGGATTAGGCTGATCTGGCTCAGTTAACTGCTCCTGCTCTGCCTCAGATTCTCTTCCATCTTGTACTCCTTCCTTCCCTGAGCTGCCACTGATCTGATCCAGCTAAAATAAACAAAAACAGAAAAAGAGACGTGTGCTGCCACAGCAATCCAGCACCGGATAAGTGGAAGAAAATGGATGGATGGATGGTTTCCACAACATTTAGAGATTGAAATGGTATATGAGCCATTTATAATTCTAATTAATTTATAAATCTAAATATCAAACAGATAGGTGTGGTTCTTGTCGCTGATTGAATAGCTGTGGTATAATGGCGATATACCACGGTCTTTCGTACCTTGTTGCTTCATTCTATAATTTATAATTCTCACTTACCTCTCCACTTTCTACATGCAGTCCCTACTCCCTGCCCATCACCTGTTGGGACAGCTGTTCCTGCTGGGTTACAGACACAATAAATGATTTCCAAAAAATAAAAATACTTTCAGGGTTTATATTTCTCATAATTGATGAATGGTTACATTTGCATGTCTACTTGTGTTTTTTCATCACTATCACCACACCTGGATGAGGACCCAGTGCACAGTCCTCTGCGCCTCTGACCATTACCAGAAGAGTGCCAACCGACACCATACTCTGGTACCTTGCTACATCCTGGGACAGAGGATAAGGGTGGAGTCCAGGAAATTGGCTCCTCACTTTGTGGTCCCCTTCCCCATTTCCAAAGTGATCAACCTAGCTGCAGTCCTTATGCAATTAACCTGGTCCCATACGGATCCACCTCACTTTCCATGTCTCCCGGGTCAAGCCTGTAAGGAAGAGCCCACAGCTCTGGAGGTCGGGCAGAAGGGCGGAGCCACATTGAAGGACAGGCTGGAGGTCGGGGCAGACAAGCGGAGACACTCTGGAGGTTGGCCTGGAGGCGGGTGATTGAAGGTCTGGCAGGACAGCTGAGTCTCTGGGGTGCTGGGCAGCTGAGACAGCCAATGGTGTTGGGATCCATGGAAACCATGCCTTCTTCTGGGGACTCCACGGTTCACCGGGAAAATAACCAGGCAAGTCCCTTCAAATGGGAAGGGACATCATGTCCTTCACAGCTGGACATCAGGGTGGCTCCTCAACCAGTCCATTGAAGGCTCGAAGGGTTCTGGAGAGGCAGGTAGTGAGCTAGCCAGCTCAGGACAGGCAGGCCACAAACCCAAGGCTAATCGACCGGATTGCAGGCTGGTCTATCTATCTAGGTAACAGATTTGGGATGACAGGAACAGATGCATCTCGTGGACAGGTAGAGAATGGGAATGGTTAGATTTGGGGAAGTGGGAATGTGGCTGGAGAGAGAGACAGAGAGGCAGAATGTGACAGTGGTTCTGTCACAATGCTTTTACTGAGCCTTTACAACTGGTTGTGGAGTTGCAATCACTGTGGTGTATCTGTTAGAATACAGTAGAAGATGCTTCATATGTTTCTTGTACTTTACTAAAAGGCCATACATACATACATGCAGATAATAAAATAATTATCATAATAAAGGAAACATAATGTAACACATGATACACAATCAATTAGTTATACTGAAAGTTCTACAAAACCCTCCACAGGGTGTCAATACAACATCAGATACATTGATATAATCAGCCTCAAGCAAGAGTGAACAGCCAAGCAATGAAGTATAAGAAAACGTCTATCTCCTTGTAGTTAAGTAGTAAAAATAAATAAACAATTGACCTGCAAATATATGTTTATGCCCAGTTGAAAACTAATACTGGCTAGTATTCACCTTCACCTTCTACTGGCACTGTCTGCTAAGCCACATGTTGCCATCTAATGCAGGAAATCAAGTTGCACATATTAAAACACAGAACACTCACTCACATATTTACTATCAAGGCAAAACAATATAAAGCATACATGCATATCAATTGATGCATATAACATCCTATATAGCCAGAAAGACAACTTCTATCCATCGAACTCTCTGGAGTGAACTAGCAGACAAAGTAAACCAGCCAATACACCAATTAACCACTCCAAAGAGCTGTTTGGCTCCTAAAATGCTTGTATGCATGGTGTCCAATGACTGCTGCGTTTCCTGAAATCTATTTGAACTGCAAGCCCTCTTAACACAAATGACACACACACCACGAATTATGTTCATATTGGATGATTCCGCATGTTATGATTTACATCCAGTGCCAATATTTAGTGGCAATGCAGGAGGTAGTGTGTCCTCTATGTAGCGAAGCAGTGTGTGGGCATTGAGGTGGTGGCTGGCTGTGTAGCAGTCAGTCTTTCATGCAGGAGACCAAAGTTTGCCTCCTGTCACAGACCTGCAATTAATGTTCACCATTTTATTAACCATAGCCATGATCTTTCCCTAACCTTAACTATACCCTTTTGCCAAATATTGTAGAAAGGGAGAATATTAATTGGGGTTTCACATAATTATCCAATATCTATGTTCTCGTCTGGGAATATGGTTAAATAAAATGTCCTCCTTAATTGGTGATCCATCAGCAAAAAGAAAAAACTCAAACTAACCCAGTAATACCTGCACTGAGCCTACAGTTACCTGTGTCCAGCACTACAGCTATTTTTGTTCAAAAGATGTGTTCTCAGCATGGCTACTTTGCTGCATTTTATCCACAGTGCTCTGGCTTCACAAAATAAGAGCTTACTATGTCATTTTAAGGGCAATTTTAGTTGGCCTATTTCTGACAAGCACCACTTGGTCTCCCTGTAGCAAAGTGGCCATTGTTTCAGTAACACAGTGATCGTCTGGCCATCTGTCGCTGCAACAGAGCCAGTGTCTGAGGCAACACCCCTGATGTTTAATGAATAAGCCAGGTTCTCTAGCAGGGACTTAGCCATACTGAATACATCTACTCTCTCCTGAACAGTCAAACAGCCAGGATGGCTCTGGGGCCAGACGGGCTCTTCAGAGTGTACCCGCTATCTGACCACCTCTCGAGACGAGCATCTTAGATATGCCCAGAGTGTTTGATGGGAAAAACTGTCTCCCTTCCTTTATCAATCTCAAACAGAGAGCTTTTTTGCACCATTATTCTGTGCTCTAACTGATAAAGTGTGGAGAGCCCAGAAAGACATATTGTGCAGGCCTGAGGTTTGCAAAGATAAAATGAGACTAAACCACAAAGGTCAAAGGCATCCGAGAACAGGCTGAAGGAGTGCTGCTCAATGGATCATCCAAGGATCATGTTTAATTCTAAACCTGTATCAGGAAATTGTCCTGTGTGATGTGGAAACACATTCCCAAGTAATACATTACAGCAAGGTTGTTAGTACCTGAATACTATTTTAGTTTCAGCAATAATGTTACATTCAGGGAACAAAAACTAATTCCTCTTCTAAATCCAGAATGCTTTTTTTCCCAGAATGATTCAAAAACCAAACAGGAAAGAAATTGTGGGAACAATGACACTTAAAGCCCTCTTTACGCTTACTACAACCATGCAGCCAGGAGGGTCCATGTGATGAAAATTTAATGCGTCAGGATCTGTGTAGACTGTTTGCATGCAGCCCAAACTTTATGACTGCGCAGACTGTATATGCCAATAAACGTGCATGAACATCTCTGTGTATGCAGTCACCCAATATAGTATCATAGTAACAGACAACAGACAAGTAACAGTCCGTTTTGGACTATGTAAGGGTTCAATATGCTTGAAATGAACTAATTTCATGTTTGATGTTTGCAACTTTACACCTTTCACTACAGTTTCATTGTCTAAATCTGTACAATATGTCACAGACATGAAAAAAAAATGTTTTTTTTAACTCAACACTTACAATTGAGCACACGTCTCTTAACCCTTTTCTGTCCAAACTAAATATAAATGAAATTTATAATGAAATGAAACATTCTATTACTGATGGCCATTATCAAAGGCTAATTCAATGTAGAAAGACAGCACCGCAGCAGCAGCTCTGTCTGTGTGGACACCACACGCTGCGAGCCGCAGCAGTTCAGCGACGCTGTGGTCCAGGCGATAGCCACCTTCTGGCAGCATCCCACCGCCTCCCTTATCTCTCTCCAACAACTGGCTTCAATGTGGCATTATAAAAGAAGTTACAACAAAAGCAGCTGCACACTTTGTAATATGATTATTAAAGGGACATTCTAGTTTATTACAATAGCAGTAGAGTAAGCAAGAGAGTAAGGAGTATTTTGTCTGTCATGTCTAGTGTCAATTGTTGAGGGCATCCGTGTGAGAATGGAACAGAAGAAAGGAGTTAGGTCAGCAGCTGCAGCAGAGAAGAAGCTGCTGGTGTGTCTGTGGCTGCAGGAGAGCAGAGCTCCAGAGAGGAGACACTCTGCACTCAGCTGACACTCTGGAGAACATACATGTTGTACGTTCACTGGCCAAGTGTCAGAGGCTTAGTGGTCTGGTTATAGTGGGACAGAGAGGCCGAGTGGACTGGTTGTATTATTCTTTGAGAATGAACGAGCAGAGAAGTTGAACCTGGATCAGATTGTGGAGGACTTCGCAGGGCTCAAGGCTCACAGAATGCCGTTCAGACAGGTGAGTACAATAACAAACTCACTGATTGTTGTAACTCACTGAGAGCATCAGCAACCACTGCGTTGCCTAGCAACATAGCATTGTGTGTGCGCGCTACGTGGTGTGTAAAAACTGTGCAGTCTCTCCTTTGATTTAATGTGTGATTGTGGCTGTAGTCGCTGTGGAGTTTATATTGTTTAGACATGTCAGTGTTGTCTGCTATGGTGATGTTTTATTCTACTGTTGATTCTATTACAAGTGTCAGGCTATTTCATTTATGTGGCTTAATAATGCATTTTTCTCCCGCGTGGTGTCCATAGTCTTTTTATTTATTTTTGCTATTTTAATTTAATAGTATGAGTTTTGTCCTCTGTTCTGGTTAATTCTAGTGAGGCTATACAGAGGAAAGTGGAGGTACATTTATAATTGATAATCAGTTGTAAACTGTTGTCTGTGCCGTCTATAGAAATAAAATGTATTGTTGGTTTGGACATCAGGGCTCATGTTGCTGATGTTGTTCCATTAGTGTGTACGTTGACATTTAATGCAATTTATTTTGTAGCCTAAAGGTGTTCTTTAATTAAACAGTCTCATCATATATCATCATAAAACACGTTTTCTTTACCTGCCCTTCCCTTTTAAAAATGTAATGCAATAACATTTAGTCAGTACTTTATTTAAGTACTTATACTTTTACTTGAGTACAATATTCTAGTACTCTTTCCATCCCTGAAATTATTATTGTCAGAAAAAGTCATTTATAATTTCTATTGTGTAGCCTGCAAGTCTGCAATCCAAAACAAGGTGTGCTTGCATTCAGAGGACTTTCTGGATAATTTCAGTTTATTACAATTCAGGTCATTCTGATCATTGAAGAGCTGTTTTTAAAACATTGAGGTCTGGGAACACAATGACATTGCTACAACAAAGTCAGGAAACAAGCGCATAACATGGCATTTACATAACATTTGTCTGGAAAAGAAACCAACATGGCCTTTAACCATAGGGAATCACCACCCACAAGGAAAGGAGTAGTGGTTAAAGGCAGAGGGCTTGGTAGAAGTGGCAACATGCAACTGAGTAAACCTTAAAGCCAAGTTACAGTAACAGTGCATCACTGTGAATATCAGTTCAGTCACCTGGAAAATATCAGAGGATAGCATCAGTAGCGTCAGCTCCTGTCAGTATGTGAGGCTCTGACTGATGTGGATGTTGACATAAAGCAGAGCAGGAGCACAGTGATTGGTTGAGTGCTAAACAAAATGTACTCATTTACAGTGTCTACCCAGGAGAGAAGGGGGGCTGCCTGACCTGAATCTGCCGTCTGATGCCCCCAGCTACACTGTGGGAGAAACACAAAATGTCAGAAATGTTTGTCTTTTTTTACTTTGAAGAGCTGTTTTTAAAATCAGCTCGCTGCTTCTATCTGACAACTGGAAGGATGTAACAGAGGAGTTTCTCTGGTCAGAATTGTGTCAGCTTAGACTTCACTTTTAACCTTGATCTGCTTCACTCAGTGTCATCAACTCTGATATGACAGACTGATTACATATTGTTGGAAAAGTTTATTTTAAAGTGCTTTGTTTGTCTGTGGGAAGACCCTAACCTGAAGACATTTTGATCTGTATGTATAACTGAAGTGTTGTTTTATTTTTTATTAATACCATTAGTGGGCTGAGCAGTATAAGTATCACTAGTATTGTTATCCTGGATTTTAGTCTTCCATGATTGATTTCTCATCCTTGGTGTTGGGACCTCATACAGGGTCTCCTGAGGGACTTTAAAGATTGATATTTGTTTAATACAGTTTTATGAAAAAACATAAGAATATGAAATGAAAGTATATATTTGTGAGCTCTTTTTAAAGAATTACATCTTCACTTGGAACCAATGGGCTTGGAGCTGAGAGCCACAGAAAGTTTGAGAAATGGACGAACACATTGTTGGATTTGGCCAAATATTTTGGTCAAATGCATATGCATTTCCACTGCATATCAAGAGCTGTGAAGATTAGGCAAATAACACCAATACCAGATTAATAGGACTGTGTGGTTTAGATGTTATTATATTAAATATAACACAACAACACAGAGCAATTGCTGTGCATCTGTGTGGTGTTGGAAAGGAGATGTGAAGAGGTGGAAATTGTCAGTGTTTGTTTATTTGTAAGGATCCCGATTAGAGTGATATTCATTTTTGCAAACTCCACCCACTCCATCTGTAATTGTGCAGGCCAACAGTACTACCTTGAGAGCAAGGATTTTTGGGGGGGCAATAACTACAGCCCAGGATCCAAAGGTGGGTTGAGGTTTGTACCGAGGACATGTGTGAAGAGTTCCCGAGTCCTTCAAAATGTTCCTGGGTTGCTGGAATAGTTCCCACAGTCAAAAGGAACTAAAGGGAGATCTCTCACTGCCCTGCATCTATTTCAGGCTATAAAAGGCCACAGCACAGATAAAAGCACCCTCCATCAGATTTGTACTTTGGGCTTTTAGACACTTAGACTGCCCAATATCTCAACCACCTGCGGACAAGTCCTGCTAATGATGCAAATATTTTGTTCTCCCACATTTTCTTTGTGCCTCAAAAACAAGTCTCCAAGAAAAGAGACATAAGAGGAGCCTAGGGCTTCCCATTGAGAGCAGGGAGATAAAGATATCCAAGTGTTTTTTGAGAAAATGAGTTAATCCGCTATAGCGCGGCTCGATACAGGAAGCTGTCAGAGTCCGCCGCAGATGATTAAGATACGGAGCTGTTGCTTGGATGTGTTTTTATGCACTTTTCTGCTGCTGCTACACAATATCAACATTATAAATGTGCAACTGTTTAGGAAGCACATTTTGCTCAGTGGTTGCAGTTTCAAATTAAGAGCACCCAATGTCATTTCTTGCAATTACAAATCCCACAGTTTATTTATCATTGTAGTTAAAAGAAAAAATCCTACAGTTTCTTTTTAATTTCCATTTTTGTTACACTGAACTTCCCAGAGATCACTGCAGTGTCTTCCTCTGTAGATGAATTTGAGGTTTGTAGGAGGTTTGCTTTATACTGATACTGACATTTATTTGATAGCTTTAGTTACTAGTTACTTTGCATATTTAGAATATTAATACAAAATATAAATCAACTAATACATTGTTATGTATCATTATAGGTTAAGCTACCTAATATATACCAACAGTATATAAAGTAATAAAAAGTAGCCCCACCTGTACCAGCTGCATTAAAGTGATGTACACATTCATGCATTCTGAAATGGGCCATTCTGCATAATGAGTACTTTTACTTTTAGTACTTTAAGTACATTTTGATGCTAATACTTTTACTTAAGTATTTTCAATGCAGGACTTTTACTTGTAACAAAGTATTTATATACTGTGGTATTGCTACTTTTACTCAATTAAAATATCAGAAACTTCTTCCACCACTGATGAGATGTTACCCTCAGGGCCCTCTCTCAGCATCTTAACCTCCCATCATTTCTCCAGAGGGTGTTAATTATTCACTCCATGAGTTTTACAATGCTGACACTTTTGTGGATTCATGTCAGAATAAGAGGACAGATCGTTGACCACAGACTGTAGTGATGACCAGGTTATACTGTATGTGAGCGAAGCATGTAATTGAACAGGTAGATCTATTTGGGGCACATAGCAGCAAATGTGATTTATGTTTATGCAGGGTGATTATGGCAACACTAGCTGCGGTTACATGGACAATATGCGTGTACATGCCCCGAAGCATTTAATCAGATTATAACTCTTTTGCTGCTGGAAAATATAACAGGGTTCATGTAAACGCAACTACTGATAGAGTCAGTCTTTTGGGTCCACAGATTACACCTACACCCCTGACCTGACCTGCAGGATGGGGGCCCCAACATTAGCATTAATTTGAACTCATGTTTGTGTCCAATATTCACTCTCCTTTTAGTTTTTGCTCTCCACCATCTTCTGAGAAACATATCTGGCTCTTTAGCTGCTAAATGCTCCACTATGTTCACCAGCTAGTCTTTAACTGTGTTTGTCTTCTGTTTGCTGCTGAGCAGCTAGTGTACAGTGGCTTTATCAGCTGCCTGCTGCTACTAAAAACAATGATGATGAGAGCGGAGTTTGCAGGCAATAAAATCAAAACAATGAGCTTAAAGACACTATAAAGCTCTGGAAAGCTGTGGGAAACTGCAGAGTTGGTGAAAATGATCTGGTAGTTCATCACTATAAGTGCCACCTTTAACATTACACATAGTCAAATGCCAGCCAGGCAGCCCCCCCTTCTCTCCTGGGTAGACACTGTAAATGAGTAAATTTTGTTTAGCACTCAACCAATCACTGTGCTCCTGCTCTGCTTTATGTCAACATCCACATCAGTCAGAGCCTCACATACTGACAGGAGCTGACGCTACTGATGCTATCCTCTGATATTTTCCAGGTGACTGAACTGATATTCACAGTGATGCACTGTTACTGTAACTTGGCTTTAAGGTTTACTCAGTTGCATGTTACCACTTCTACCAAGCCCTCTGCCTTTAACCACTACTCCTTTCCTTGTGGGTGGTGATTCCCTATGGTTAAAGGCCATGTTGGTTTCTTTTCCAGACAAAGCCATGTTATGCGCTTGTTTCCTGACTTTGTTGTAGCAATGTCATTGTGTTCCCAGACCTCAATGTTTTAAAAACAGCTCTTCAATGATCAGAATGACCTGAATTGTAATAAACTGGAATTATCCAGAAAGTCCTCTGAATGCAAGCACACCTTGTTTTGGATTGCAGACTTGCAGGCTACACAATAGAAATTATAAATGACTTTTCTGACAATAATAATTTCAGGGATGGAAAGAGTACTAGAATATTGTACTCAAGTAAAAGTATAAGTACTTAAATAAAGTACTGACTAAATGTTATTGCATTACATTTTTAAAAGGGAAGGGCAGGTAAAGAAAACGTGTTTTATGATGATATATGATGAGACTGTTTAATTAAAGAACACCTTTAGGCTACAAAATAAATTGCATTAAATGTCAACGTACACACTAACGGAACAACATCAGCAACATGAGCCCTGATGTCCAAACCAACAATACATTTTATTTCTATAGACGGCACAGACGACAGTTTACAACTGATTATCAATTATAAATGTACCTCCACTTTCCTCTGTATAGCCTCACTAGAATTAACCAGAACAGAGGACAAAACTCATACTAAATTAAATTAAAATAGCTGACAATAATAGTCATTTGATCCAATGTAAAAAATATTGATCAGTGCAGCTTTAAGCAAAGACAATTTATTACTGAGTCTGCCCCCATATTTAAGACTGTCAGTTTGATCTTGCTAATAGAGACTGATGCACTAAGACTGAACACTAATAATGATGTTGGATAAAAGGAGCATGAAATCCATCTAGTACTCAGCTGTTCAGGGTGTCGGGGTCTCTGTCAGCCTCAGCCTTCACTACAGAGGCCTCAGTATCTGTCTGCACAACAGGGATGTCTATAATCATACCTCTAACACTTCCCCCTCCCTCCCCTCTCCCCTCTCTCCTCTTCCCTCCGCACACATTCATGCCAGCTGTCTATAACAGGAGGAGAAGGGGGGATTGGAAAGTACGTAATGACAACTTACAGAATGGCTTCCTGACTAAACATAGCAAAGCCCCTCTGGCTATGGCAGAACTGCGCCTGCTGCGCCTTACACCTCCTTAGCAAACAGGAGGCTTGTCTCTTTTCCATGTCTGGCCACAGGGGACATCCCCTTCACTACCATGTGGGGGCACTGTGGAACTTTGCCAGCTGCAGCTGTGACACAGTCTTGTTGATTCTGCTCTGCACTGGAGGTTTAAATTAAACATTAAACACTGAGTAAAATGAGAAAAGAGGAGCAGGAGGATGACTGAAATGGAGGGAGGTGAGGGAAGGAGAGAGAGAGAAATTCTATTCATGAAATGTCTACTTTCTTTCTTTACAAAATCTGACATAACACAGTGGGTGGATGATTCATTGCTCATGAGGGACGTTCTATTTCGGCAAAGGATGAATATTTTGGTGCCTTGAGACCTTTTACTAACAGCCCCTGTTGTATTGTAAATATATGAGGTCCCAAGGGACTGATTTGAAATGCTTCTAGATTACCAACTAAGAAAATGAAATTCACCTATCATTATGTTTACCAATCAAATAACCATGGGCACAAGATTGAGTGGTCTCTGGAGGAGTGGGTTGGGTTAGGGTTGAAATATTGAATTGTGGTCAGGTTTAGGATTAGGCATGTTGTAGGATTTTGTGAATGGTATGTTGAGGATTTCATGGGGAGTTAGGGTTATGGTTTTAGGGATTTTGTGAAGGGTTAGTAATTGGTATGTTTGGGATTTCGTAAAGGATCAGGGTTAGTGATACGTTAGGGATTTGATGAAGGGTTAGGTTTAGGGTTATACTGTGGATTTTGTAAAGGGTCGGGTTTATGTATGTTAGGGATTTTGTGAAGGGTAAGTATCCAGTATGTTAAAGATTCTGTCATGGGTTAGGGTTAGGTTATTTAGGGATTTTTTAAAGGTTTAGTGTTAGGTATGTTCAGGGTTCTGTGAAAGGTTGCAATTAATCTTAAAATGTTGCTACTGATGAGATGAGAAAATGCAGCAACATTCATGCTTTTTTCCCCGTTTGAGGGCCAGATGTGATGTAATCGAGTGGCTGAAATGTCAAAAGTGGGCGCAGGCAGGCGGAGTGAGAGGATTAATGCAGTGGCTCTGAGCCATGCAGCCAGTTTTGCTATCATGACCTTGTCGACTAACTGCCAGTCAACTCAGACCTCCAAGGGTTTCTGCTTCCTTAGCTGAGGCCGACGCCGTGTCTGTCACGCCAAAAATCCTCCTTCCTCGCGGCCCCCCCGGAGACGCCACATGGCAGGTAGGCAGCAGTATGGAGAGACTGTTTTTCTGTGAACTTCAAGGAGAAACCGCCCCCAACCCCCACCCACACTGAGAGCAGAGAGAGATTAGAGACCCAACTCAATCAACCTTGGCTGGAATTTTCCCTCTGAATTAAGAAATCTGCTGGGGACAATTGGAGGACTTACTCAAAAGACACACACAAAAAAGTGATTTTCTCATTGTGTAGGCAGAGGTTTTTGTGTCTAGAAGAAAGTGAATAAATTAAATTACATTAGCTAGTACCTAAGTACTTGACACCAGTGCCCAATTAAGATCTATAAGGCCTGGAGCACAGAGCACAGAAGCTATAGGCTTTTAATAGCAAATATATGACAAAGCGCTATGCTTTTGACTTTGATAACCTTGTTTTAATCATGCAGTTACACGGCCGTGTTCTAACCCTGCTCTCTTTGGTGCATTTAAAAGCAGCCTCCACAGTCAGGGTCATTTGTTCAGCATAAGGACAGCTTTGAACTTGTGGGGAAAAGTATGCAAAAATCTCTCCTTTGATGCAGAGCAAAGTGCGCTTATTAAACAATTAGCATAGTTATTCTGGTGGTAATGACCCAGAGAGACTGCAAATTGGCAGGAGAGTTTAAAAATAGTCCCGTTTGAAAATTCTGTGCAGTGTTTAATACCTGACAGCATGCCCATGGGCAAAACATTGCTACTGTGTCTCCAGAGTAGCTGTAGAATGCAGATACACATTCATAAAGGCAAAAATATAATGTACATCTTTATTGTCTTTATTGCTTTTGAACGTTTACTGTTACTATTCTGTCAAAAGCTTATTAATGTTGCACAGAAGCATATTTCCAGCAATGAGAACAGAGCTGTGAGGAGGAAGACATGACAGCAGCAGCTCTCTCTGACTTGGTTAGGGATAAAATACTGATGAGGAAGGGGCTTTTATTACCTCGAGATGCTTCAGTAATGATCAGAGTGTTTTAGCCTACATCATACCTGCACAACATTTAAGTGCTAGTCCTTGAGATCACTGATTTTCTTTTCAGTGTGTCTCCATCTGTGGTGCTAAGATCCCGTTGCTTTGGTGTTCCAACGCTGCACATCTCAGAGATCACCTGTCAGTCAGAAGGTTTGTTCAATACCTGAAGTGCAAACTCCAAATGGGTGAGAAAGCTGACAGGTTTACTATTTCTTTCATTTTCTTCAAGAAAATGTCATGATGTGATGCACATGAAGGTAGACACATTTCTGTAAATCTCACTGTAGTTTACAGTTTTATCTCATATATATAGATTTTATAAAACTCAACTGTCATGTGTTTGTGTGCAAAATCCTCAACATAACCCTAAATGACAAGATATACCCTATATGGCCAAAAGATCCTTTAGTGTACTTTTGTACTGGGTCTGTGTTTCCTGGTTTAAACTGTTTGAAGGGACTGGTTTTCCCAATTTGGTGCGGAAGAACTTGACTGACCTCAACCACATACAAAAACTTTGGAATGAACTGGATGCCAACTGCGAGCCAGGCCTTATCACCCTACATCATCACCAGTGCTGCTGTGGCTGAATGGGAGCAAATCCCTGCAGCAGGTTCCAACATCTGCTGGAAAGACTGAAACCAGAAGAGTGGAAGCTGTCATAGCAACACATCAGTGCCCATGGTTTAGAGCCAAATACATTGTGGAGGAAAGGTAATTGCTATGTGTATCATGTTCACTGCCAACATTTTTTCCATGTAAAGAAGTGTTGCATTCTTGTACCGCACAGAAGTCATAAGGAGGTGGTTGGGGTGGGTGATGCTTTGACACTTTGATACATTGATGAGGTTAGCATTTTGCATCCTCTGTGATGTTAGGTTTATGCAACAAAAACACTTAGGTTAAGGTTAGGGAAAGATGGTGTTTTTTTAATACTGAACTTGTCTCGTGCAGTCTGCATTGAGTTTTTAAATATTTAACCAAGACCTTAACCAGGTGCTTTAAGTTGGCCAAACATAACCATAAAAACTTTTAATGCTTTAGTTACTACAAGTGGATACTGTAGGAAAAGTTATGAAAGACATTGTGACTGAACATTTTGCAGTTACATTCAGTATGAACATTTTGTGATTTTGCAGATACACTCATTCCAAACACTTCCCCATTATGTTGATAAAAGTGTAATCTGGGCTGCATTGTGTTTCTTTCAAAACATATTGTTACAAATTGGTTGTACATAAACGTCATTTCTAGCAGACAGGGTTGGACCATGGCCTTGCATGGAAAGGGAATCCTTCATTGCATCTCTTCTCCTGAGAAGCATGGCATTGAGTTTTTGTTTTTGGTTCACACCAATCTTGCATGTGTTACATACCATAGCTGTATGCACTCCCTGCTGAGACTGTTTAGTACTACAAACCTGTATACCCAACTCGACTCAGCTTAGCTGCTGCTGATACCAGCTCTTGTACATACTTGCTCACATACTCACATGCCAAACTGCAGCCTGTATGTCGAAGAATACTGAAGAGACCACTCGGGGGCTTTGGGGCTCACCAAATTCGATCATATACCAGAGTCAGACAGTAGACTCAATGCTTGTTAGCCTGTTAGCCTGTAGATATTGTTCCTGCTGCCTGTGGACTCACTGCTGCGGTTTGGTTGATCGTTCTTTCAACTTTTAGTGCCTGTTAGTGTTTTGCATTTTCATTTCAATACTTCGTCTCCAGGTCATTTCTTATTTCTGCTACTGTCATTATACAATCTCCATATGAGTTGGTAGATTTTTGTTTGTTCTGTAAAAATAGTCCAAACTCAACACAATTATCACAGTAAGTAAAGTAAAACATCTTGAATTCATATGTTATCATCTTTATGTGGCCTACAGCTTCATATTGTGGGAGGATAATGAAGCATATTGCTTTACTTCCACTCCATACCTGCATATCATGTTAGTGAGCCCTGCACTCTAGTGGCCTGAAAGGTGTGTAATACCAAATGTTTGAAAACTCGAAATACTCAAAATACTCATTACATTTAGAGGTCCAGACTGGGGTACACTGAGGCAACATAACACTCGAACCTCCCAGCATGTCTGCCTACCTACTTTGAATATTGAGATTGATGAAAAGGCAGAATGAGGATAACGAGACCTTAGTAATACAATGTGTAAAAAAGCACCAATCAAATGTCATTATACAGACACAGATTGATATTATGCCTTGAAATGAAAACTGTAATCGTACCCACCATAATTACTGTACATTTTGATCTGTCCTCTAATAAACATAAATCAGAGGGATTGCCGAACCAAACTACTCACCCAGAACTTCCATAACTTTGTCCCAGAATGATCTAACTAAGGTACATGATTCACATAGGAAATGTAGGAAAGTTCCCTCTTTCAGTTTGCACCTTAACCACACATTATCCTTCATCAGATTCATTGAGTAGACTCTTATTGGAGTATGATAATATCTATGCAATCTCTTAGATTGTGTAAACTACATAAATGACAAAATAAGTGACACAATAATGTCACGTCACTGGCTAATTATTTCATGTGATAAGAAGAAACAGATAGACCTGACGGCATCCCCGGCCGAGCTCTCAAGGTGTGTGCAGACCAGCTGGCAGACGTCTTTGCAGACATTTTCAACATGTCACTGCTCCAGTCTGTAGTCCCCACATGCTTTAAGGAGACCATCATTGTCCCTGTCCCCAAGGGAACCAAAATCCTCTGCCTGAATGACTACCGCCCAGTAGCACTCACCTCCACCATCATGAAGTGCTTTGAGCGGTTAGTTAAATCTTTCATCACCTCCTCCCTCCCAGACTCACAGGACCCACTTCAGTTTGCCTACAGGCCCAACAGGTCAACTGAAGATGCCATCGCCCTCACCCTCCACACTGCCCTCTCCCACCTGGACCAGAGGGACACATATGTGAGAATGCTGTTCATTGACTACAGCTCAACGTTCAACACCATCGTGCCCTCCAAGCTCGTCACCAAGCTCAGAGACCTCAGGCTCAACAGCACCCTGTTACGAACTTGGACACAAGAATAAGGACTCAATAGCACGACTCTTCGAACAGGACGTTTGGAAGACAAAAACCTTTACTGAAGCAAAAATACAAACAAAAGGCGCTCTCTAGGAGGGTGATCAAAAACTGTACAACACAAAACGCTCACTAGGAGGATTATCCAAAAACAAAACTTACAACGCATGGTACCAAACATGAAAACAACCTGAAGCATGGGAACGCTAGATCACTTGAGTCAACTGGAACATGCAGACAGGACAAGATGAACTGGCACAGGACAAAGGGAAACAAGGACTATTTATACAAGAGGAAGGGAACACAGGTGAATCCAATCAGGGGCGGGGAAGACAATCACAACGGCGGGAAAACACACAAAGGGAGGAAGTCCGGGTCTGAAACGAAAGGAAAGGTGAATACACAATAAAACAGGAAGTGCAAGACGAGACTAGATGTGAGTGAATCTAACTTGACATGGAACTAACATGAAACCACTTAACATGACATAAAATACATTAACAGAGTTGCCAAGACACCACACACCCTCTGTGACTGGATCCTGAACTTCCTGACGGGCAGACCCCAGGCTGTGCGGATGGGCAGCACCACATCCTCCACCCTGACTCTCAACACCGGCGCTCCCCAGGGCTGTGTACTCAGCCCTCTGCCGTACTCCCTGTTCACGCATGACTGCGTGGCCAACCACAGCTCCAACACTATCATCAAATTTGCTGACGACACAACCGTCATCAGCCTGATCACCGGCGACGATGAGACGGCCTACAGAGAGGAAGTGAGAGCCCTGACATCTTGGTGCCAGGACAACAACCTCCATCTCAACGCCAGCAAAACAAAGGAGCTGATCGTGGACTTCAGGAGGAGGCAGAGAGAGGAACACTCCCCCCTCTCCATCAACGGGACTACGGTGGAGAGAGTCAGCAGCTTCAGGTTCCTCGGAGTTCACATCAGCGAGGACCTCACCTGGACTCACCACACTGACTTTATCACAAAATCAGCCAGACAGCGGCTCTTCTTCCTCTGCAGGTTGCGGAGGCTCAACATGGACTCCAGGATCCTCTGCAGCTTCTACAGGTGCACCATAGAGAGCATCCTGACTGGCTGCATCACCGCCTGGTACAGCAGCTGCACTGCCCTCAACCGTAAGGCTCTACAGAGGGTGGTGAAAGCTGCTCAGCACATCACCAGGATGGAGCTGCCATCCATGGAGGACCTCTACACCCAACGGTGTAGGAAGAAGGCCAGCAAGATTATCAAGGACCCCAGTCACCCCAGCCACAGACTGTTCTGTCTGCTGCCATCTGGCCGACGGTTCCGCAGCATTCGAGCCCGAACCACCAGGCTCAGGGACAGCTTCATACCGCGGGCCATAAGACTCTTAAACTCTGTCCACAGTACCACCACTTCTTAAATAATACATTTCACTTCTATGGTATATATATTTTTTTCTATTGTATATATTTTATTGTATATATCTGTTAGTTGTATAATACTAAGTTTATATTACAGTTTATATATTGTTGTATAACTTATATTTTAAGGTTTTATTTAGTTTATTACTCTTGTTTATTATTTATCTTATATTTTTATTTTATATTTTTATTCCTTAATCTTTTGTTCTTATTGAGTGTCTCTTTCTTCTTTTTTTTTTTTTTAGCATTGTTTGGGGAGCCTGGGATTTAAGAATTTCATTGCCAGTGATTGCTGATGTAAATTGTTGTGTAATGACAATAAATTCTTGAATCTTGAATCTTGAATCTATTGTATATATATCTATATAGTATTGGTATAGCGAGGTGCTTCACTGGAATTACATAGATGAGTGTTGAAAGGAATCTGTAAATACACCTTTGACTTACATCCTTTAAATACTGATGTAGATTAGGAATTTTATACCATAACAAGATAGATCCTGATGATCTTAACACTCATTGATTTCTTCACTGCATTGGAGCTGATTTAATCCAGTATATATTTATTCCCCTTGTGATCTTATAAGAATCTTATTATGCCTCAGTTACGCACCAAGCTGTTTGTGTCATCATTTGGATTCTGTTGCAGATGCATCTGTGTCTCAGCCTGTCATCCTGATTTTCTTATTTTCACCTGAAGATGTTTCTATAGGCCCATTGTTGCTTTTTTAATTTCACTTGTTCATATGATCAATTGCACCTTTTCTCTTTCTTGTTTTTCTACCATCACATTTTATCAACTGTATTTTCTTTATTGTCACTCAGTGTCATGTCTCGTCGGTTCCATGTCTGTCATGTTTCTGTTTCCTTTTCTGGCGTTTTATTTTGGAAAGTCTACCTTCCCTCTCGTTTCAGGTCCCTTAACTTCCTGCCATTGTGTGATTCCCGCCTGTGTGATGCCTGTGTCTGCCCCGCCCTGATTGTTTCCACCTGTTCCCCATTACCTCTTGTGTATATATTGTCGGCGTTTCCCTTGTCTCGTTGCCAGATCGTAGCCTATCATCTTCTAATTGCATCTGACAAAGGACTTATCTCTGTACTTGTCTTACTAGATCTTAGTGCCACATTTGATACCATTGACCATCACATTCTATTACAGAGACTAGAACATTTAATTGGCATTAAAGGCACCGCACTAAGCTGGTTTAAATCCTATTTATCAGATTGATATCAGTTTGTACATGTTAACAATGAACCCTCTATGCACGCCAAAGTTAGTCACGGAGTTCCACAAGGTTCTGTGCTTGGACCAATTCTGTTTACCTTGTATATGCTTCCTTTGGGCAATATTATTAGGAAGCACTCCATAAATTTTCATTGTTATGCAGATGATACCCAATTATATTTATCGATCAAGCCAGATGGAACCAATCAATTAGCTAAACTTCAAGCATACCTTAAGGACATAAAACCTGGATGACCTGCAATTTTCTGATGTTAAACTCAGACAAAACCGAAGTTATTGTACTTGGCCCCGAACACCTTCGAAACACATTATCTAAAGATATAGTTTCTCTAGATGGCATTGCCCTGGCCTCCAGTGACACCGTAAGGAATCTTGGAGTTATCTTTGATCAGGATATGTCCTTTAACCCCCACATAAAACAAACTTCAAGAACTGCCTTTTTTCCACTTACGTAACATTGCAAAAATCAGGCACATCCTGTCTCAAACAGATGCAGAAAAACTAGTCCATGCATTTGTTACGTCTAGGCTGGATTATTGCAACTCTCTACTATCAGGCTGCCCCAATAAGTCCCTTAAGACTCTCCAGCTGATCCAGAATGCTGCAGCACGTTTGCTGACAAGAACCAGGAAAAGAGATCATATTTCTCCAATAATGGCTTCTCTTCACTGGCTCCCTGTAAAATCAGAATAAATTTAAAATCCTTCTCCTTACCTTCGAAGCCCTAAATGGTCAGGCACCATCATATCTTGAGAAGAGCTCATAGTACCATATTACCCACTAGAGCACTGCTCCCAGAATGCAGGGTTCCTTGTGGTTCCTAGAGAATCTCTAAGAGTAGAATGGGGTGCAGAGCCTTCAACTATCCTAAAGCTCCTCTCCTGTGGAACCAGATCCCAGTTTGTGTAATGCGGGGCCGGACCAACCTCCTCACATTTAAGAGCCAGGCTTAAGACTTTCCTCTTTGATAAAGCTTATAGTAGAATTTGACTCAGGTGAGCCCTGAGCCACCCTTAGATTATGCTGCTATAGGCTAGACGCAGGAGACTTCCGTAGTTGTGTGCTTTCTCTCCCCTTTCTCTCTCCTTCTGTTGCTACTGCGGGTGTTTCTGCCTCTGGAGCTGTAGAGTCTGGATCTATGGTTGCAGCCACCTGCTGCCCCCGTGCTCCTGCTCTGCACCCGCTGCTGCAGTTGCTGTTGCTATTATTATTAGTATTGCTGCTATAATGTTGCTCTTAGTATTATTTCTGTTGGTGTTAACATCCATACCATTACCACAACCATTGCGTTACATCTCTGTGTGGAACTGTATTGTGCTGCTGTATGTTCTCTTTCCTCCTTCTCTCTCCCTCCCACTCCCCCCCTTCAACCCAACCGGTCGAGGCAGATGACCGCCCACCTAGAGCCTGGTTCTGCTCGAGGTTTCTATCTGTTAAAAGGGAGTTTTTCCTTGCCACTGTCGCATAGTGCTTGCTCATGGTGGGAACTGTTGG
The DNA here is from genome assembly GCA_008360985.2 of Macquaria ambigua. NCBI lineage: Eukaryota > Metazoa > Chordata > Actinopteri > Centrarchiformes > Percichthyidae > Macquaria > Macquaria ambigua. Next base: position 2,452 of record VMKM01001540.1, on the reverse strand, counting down.
GTCTCTGTAAATATAAAGAGTCGGTCTAGACTTGCTCTACTCGAAAAAGTGCCCTGAGATAACTTTGTTATGATATGTTATTTCAGCCCCAGAGTCTATCAGTGCTTGTAGTGGAGTGACATTACCGTCGATGGACAGGGTCACCGAAGTAAGAGTCCGATGAGGAGAGACTCTAGTCTGGGATTGACTCACCAGCGCCCTCCTCACGCCTGGTGAGCATCCTCTTTTAGCGGACAGGAGCCCACCCGATGCCCAGACTGACCGCAGTAGAAGCAGGCCCCCTCCTTTAGACGACGCCGTCACTCTTCCGGGGCCAGCTTGGTGCGTCCCAGCTGCATGGGCTCCTCTCACACAGAAGATGGCGCTCGAACCTCTGCGCCTGTAGTCATGGGCCTTGTGGAACGGTGGAACTCCCGAAAACCCCACGGCGCCCCCTGGGCCTCGGAAGACCTCCTGCTGGACTGACGTCGCTCTGCCTCCCTCTCCTGGAGACGGTTGTCAATGCGGACCGCCAAATCCACTAGGCCCTCGAAGTCTTCAGGGATCTCATGGGGTGCTAGCTGGTCTTTAATTCCCTCGTTGAGTCCGTTCACGAAGGCGTCTTTGATTGCTGGTGGGTTCCAGCCGCTGTCGGCCGCAAGGGTGCGGAACTCTATGGCGTAGTCAATAACCCGCCTGAATCGCTGTCTCAGCCCCAGCAGCACTCGAGAAGCCTCTCGAGCCGGAGAAGAGTGGTCAAACAACTTGGATAAAGTCTGAGAAAATAGCTTGGCACATGGCGGCTCCGAGACCATTCCGCCGTGGCCCACGTCGCCGCCCGCCCAGTCAGGTGGGAGACCATGAACGCCACCTGAGCCTGGTCAGAATTAAAGGCAGCAGGATCATTCTTGAAGTGTAAGTCACACTGAACCAAGAAGGATCGGCACTCACCGGAATCCCCTGAATATTTCTCCGGAGGAGCTAGGCGGACGGGGCAAGGAGCGGCCGCTGGCAGTGATGTTGGCGTTGGAAGCTGAACTGGCGCTGATGAAGCGGGCTTGGGTGAGGCGAGATCCTCCAGGCGAGCTATGACGAGTTGCAGTTGTGCAGCCAGGTGGCTTACTTGATTGGCGACGGATGATTGAAGCTCCATCTGACGCTCGGTGAGTTCTTTCACTCAAACCAACAGTCAGTCTTGTTTTTTAAACCATGATCACGATGGTTCACTAACCTTAACCATATGTTTATCATTGTAACCCTGAAGATGAAGGTCCCCCAACCTTAACAAAGTATTAATTTGAACCCAAACCACTGTGTTTCCCCAACCTTAACTAAGTACTTATTTTAACCCAAACTATGATCCCTGAAACTATAATCAAGTACTTTACACATGTATGCAAATGTCTGGTTAATTGGTTAACTAAGCAGTGCACAGCTGCTTCACTGAACTTTTCAATGGAAAACATGGAACTGTCTCCCACACGGTGGATGAGAAAGTGCCAGACGGGGCTGTGGGGTTATAAGTGCAATACTAAATCACTTATATACCCCTTTAAATGTCCCACTAGTTAATAGTTTTCCAATGACTTAGTGTAATGTGAAAGGAGTCATTTGTAATGATGAACCTATAGGGAATTCTCACCAGTTATGCAGTTCCCCATAGTTCTGGCCACTTTTAGATCACTGTTTTGGATTTAGGTTTCTAGAAATAAACCACTGCACACTACCCAGCAAGCAGACAAAGTGAGAGACTAGCTGGCATCTAGCAGCAAATGAACCCAATACTTTTTTCAGTTGGTGTAGACCAAACCAGAGCTAAAAGCAGAGTGAATGATTGCTGCTAATGTTGCTCTGTTTCTGCTGCAGGCAGCTGCAGGCAGCTGTTTTCTAAGACATTAGCAATAATAACTTTATCATGAAATATATTTGGGCTATGTGTTTTTCACTTCTGGAGATCTTCTGCCACCAAGTTACCAGAAAATCAGTTACTGCAGCTTTAAATGTCATTATTATGTGATGAGGTGCTAAGATCTCATTCCACCCCTCCAGTACAATGCAGGTGAATGGACTTTGGTCCATGCTGCTAAAAACTTAGGATGCATCAAAAATTGTCATTTAAAAACACAGCAGATTAATGTCTCAAATACACAGGATGGTCTGTAGGTCTGGGACCTTGTTACCTGTTAGGATTGGCTTTTTATGTTAAGTATATGTAAATGTAAGTGTTTCTTTGAATGCTCTTAAATGTTCATGTATGTTACAGCACTTACGAGTGAGTGAGTGGGCACAAGTGTTAGGAAGGCCAGCTGTCTTTGGTGCAGAAGAGGATGATGAATACATTTTATAGCATACAAAGCTTAACCGTAGCAAACAGCACAATATACTGCACTCACTAAGAGATTTCACACAGAGGAAAATGGAGACACACTTTCAAACACACGTTACCTGGTGGAATCAAGTTTAAGAAAGTAAA